>JANPXK010000567.1:0-72558 GCA_024704745.1 Rosa lucieae
CCTTATCTCCAATTAGTGCTCCACTTTCATTTGTTTAATGCTAAATGCTTGGCATGGTAGCCTATAAATAGAGGTTACAAATTCATCACAAAAACACACATTCACAACAACAACATCTCTAAGATGATCTAAGTTCTCTCTAGAGCAACCTCTCTAAGAGCAACTCCTCTCCTTCTCTTTCTCTCTTACCGGTGATAACACTCCTAGTCCTAGTCTTCTCAGAAGCCGACTTTCAGTGCCACCAAACCCTCTGCCAACGTACTTCGGTCCTAGTCTCCTCGGGAGCCGACGGTAGTGCTGCGACCACAACGGTTACAGAACCAGCCAAGCAAGGGTAACGCCCTAGCAACCCAGCCAAGCTAAGTCACGCTTTAGCAAGTTCTCCTCACTTCCTAGTGGTTCTCGCTCTGCTCGATCTACAACATCGAGTATCGATTGTGATTTTCAAGAAGCTCAGCAAAAGTCCTCGCCACGAGGCACAAAGAATCCCACGACGAGGTTGGTGCTCTCCTCGTCCACAATCTCTTGAAAGAAGTCAGGTCAAGGGACACCCCCGACGACCGCACCCGAACGGTGCTGGCACGCCCGCGCAAGAAAAGAGACTGTTGACCAGCTGCAACAAAATTGGAGCCAAACAAACTTTCTGTCAAAAACTCAGTCATCTTGCTGATGTGGCACTCCTTCTACAGTAAAATGACTATTTTACCCTCACTGACAAAAAAAAAAGGGCAAAATATTGTTTAGTCCCTGTAGTTATAGGATCTCAACGTTTCAGTCCCTGACATTTCAATTTCATCTAAAAACTCCCTAAACTCTTAAATTTCACCCAATTGGTCATTGCCGTCAACTTTCCGTTAAAAACTTTGTCATCTTGCTGACGTGGCACTCCTACAAAACTCTTTTTATTTTTTATTTTTTATTTTTTATTTATTTATTTATTATATTTCTTTCTCTTTTCTTTTTACCTCTTCTTCCTCTTCCACCTCTCTCCTCTTCGGTAGACTTGTAAATGGACCGGATTTGGATCGGATTGACCTAAATCCAAATCCGTTTACTTAAGAAAAAATTTGATCCAAACCCGCTTCGTTAACCCAGTAGATCATTGATAGCTTGATCCAGATCCGTATCCGCCGAATTAACGGATACCCAATCCGCTAATCCGACCCGTTTATTAATTTCAAATGTTTTAAATTTTTTATAGTAATATTAAATTTATATCATGATACCTCATAAGATATTAATAAAATATTAAAACAACATGAAGAGTATCACAAAAAGTAGAATTACATTATCAAAATTCTTAATGCTTCTTGAAATGATTCACTAGTCTAATTAGTCACTTATGCTCACAAGGGTTTCTATGATAAAGTTAAGTCATAAAGGTGTAAGTTAGGAACGCACCAGTATTTGAAACCCTCCCCCCATGCCAAATCTGACAGAAGAAGATACCCCCTTTATCATGTACAGCATTGACAATGGGTTTCCATGCTTCAACTTGCTCCTTTGTCCATATACCAGGAGTATCTGGATACCTTCACATATGAATGAAACAAAAAGTGATCAAATTCTTCAATGGGGAAGTTGCAAATTCTACTGCATATCTTGTGATTAATGATTTTACAGAAAGAAACTTGATAGCTAATCTTAAAGTTACCCATGTGCTGTGTCAGAAACTCCAGCGGCTTCAGCTATGAGAAGACCTCCTTTAGATGTTCTCTGCGAGTAATATAAGTTGGCATGTGGCTGGGGAACATATCCATGTGATCTCTGTCTAGTCAATGGTGCTAAAACAACTCTGAAATGGATAAACGAACTAAACACTTACTAAAACAACCATCAATTCTGTCTTACTGGACACGGGCAGCTGTATCTACGGAATTACATCTACATGAACAGTGACAACTGACAAGTTTGAAAGAGATAACATAACTAGCCCTTGAAAATATTATCATATTATCTAAGCCAAACAAAATATGAGACATTACCAAACATAAACCGGATCGGATTATGAAATGCTCAAGGAGGAAGGGCAATACTTTTCCCAATAAATTGCAACTAAAATAGAAATTTAACGATGAATTCAAAGCGACATAGTTCAGTTGTAACGAACCCTTCAGGCTTCACACCCCACACATGTACCATCCCCGTCTGGCGGAAACATCAATTGATTATTACAAATGAGACAAACTAGTGTACTGGTGGGTATGAGATACCCTCATTTACAACTATTTGAACAAAAATTTACAAGTATTTGAACCAAAATTACAACATTCAGAACAAAAGTTACAATATTCATTTACACTATTTACATATAGTTAAACAAAATTACAACATTGACAACGAATTTGTTCAAAAACTTGTAAAAATGTCGTAAGAGGTGTAATTACCATTATTAGAACTAAGATTACAACATTGACAACGAATTTGTTCAAAAACTTGTAAAAATGTCGTAAGAGGTGTAATTACCATTATTAGAACTAAGATTACAACATTGACAACGAATTTGTTCAAAAACTTGTAAAATGTCGTAAGAGGTGTAATTACCATTATTAGAACTAAAATTACACAAATTAGAACTCAAATTACAACTTTGACAACAAAATTTGTTCTCACTTTTGTAAATGTGGGTATGAGATACCCACCACTACACTAGAATTTCCCATTACAAATGACTCAATTCCAAATTTGGAAGATGAAAAACCAAAACCTGTTCTTGGGCTCTTAACAATAATATCAACCAGTGTAACATGCAATGCAGAGGGAAAGATATATTAAAGAAAGTTTACCTGTGAGAAAGATCAAACTTCCCCATTTTGTAAGGAGTAAGAAGAGGAAGTGTGGGAGCTTGGTTGGCCATCTATCTGACCTTGCAATCTGGGTAACTTCAAGTTGTTGGAGTTGTAATAGTTCTGGTCTGGAAATGAATGGACGACACAATTGGGTCTTATATCCGTTTGAGAGTGAGGTGGAAGACAAGGTCGGCTGTTTGGAACCATTAATGTAAATGGGTCCATCGTCAGTGTCACTGCTTTAGCCTTAACGAAGGTTGTGGACCTGTGACTTGTGGATGCCATGGCCAAAGCGTAATCAGCAGCAATTCTTTATGGTGAGTGAGATGCTTAGTGACGTGTGTAGTTTACGTGGGTTGTGGTTTTGAGTTTTAAGAGCTGGGAACTATTTACCGAGGGCTGCCAGTGGAGACCTGTAGCCGTAAGATTTTGTCTTTCTTTGAAAATGAGTGATAATTGAGGTCTTCCCTTATTGATGGAACTTGGAATTCAATTTCGAGCGATAGGATAGGCCCCCAAAGGAAAAAAATAGAGAATTCTACAAATGGTCACTCAACTATGACTCATTAGACACTTTGGTCACTCAAGTTTCAAATATATCACTTTGGTCACTCAAATATTACACTGTCATTCACAAAAGTCACCCAAAGGGCATTTTTTCTCACAATAAAGTGACTTTTGTGAATGACAGTGTAATACTTGAGTGACTAAAGTGATATATTTGAAACTTGAGTGACCGAAGTGTCGAATGAGTCATAGTTGAGTGATCAAAGTGACTATTCTCCCTGAAGAAAAAGCAAAAGCAGAGAGTGATGTCGTGCACCAGTTAGCTCACACTTTACCGATAGGCAATTAGAGCGGTCTAGAATATCTTTTCATTTCACTTTTTTAAAATCAAATATGCAATTCAATTCGTAAAACCATATATATGAGAAATTGAAACTACAAAAACTCTTGAAATCAGAAAAATATTGTTTACGTACGCTTCATTGATCAGCATAAATTATGCTTGGGAAGGAAAAATTAACCATACTAGTAAACAATCACTTAGGCTAAACCATATACTCACATACTCCTTATGTATCATCACGCCACTAAGGCAAAGCGGACACTAGACTTCGGTGACCTTGCCACCAAAACTACGGCTCTCCACCAAAACTACGGCTCTCCTCGTCACACATGCGGATGTCAAGGCAACGTATGCTTGCAACAAAAATCTTATAATCTCTCGCAACATATAGTATTTTTTTTGTCTGTCTTACAACATATAAATCATAAAATCATCTGAAAGCACACTTCTCCAAAATCTCGCACCAGTCATTCAATCCATGAATATAAACATTAACTTTTCCGCAAAATAATTTAAACATCGATAATCACTTAATTATTCAAAGACAATTTATAATCAAAACTCCACTCTAAAGCATATATAGAAAATCATAAATCATCAATAAAAATTCAATCTGAAACTCTTATTGGAAAGATAAATTTTAAATACACCTCCTCAATTACTTCATGCAGGTCCCTTAAATTTCTTGGTCTCATTTTTTCATCAAACTTTCATCTGTGCCCCTCCTCATTAAATAAATAAATGAGAAAAACTTAAGAAAAAAATAAGTTGGCTATGTATCATATTTAATACATTCTTTTTTGTTTTATTGTGGAATTAATTGCTAATTAATTTCAGCACATATCAATATGGTAACTACTAATTACCTTTCTTCTTTCTCACATAAATGAAGTTGATATATCGCTAAAAGATTGAATGACTTAACTTTGCAACCTTAGTTGTGTTTCAAGTTGAAAAACTTGATATTCACCTTGAACTTTATGCCTAAAATCGTATGTGCCCTCAAACTTTTAATTTAATCACATATGTCCTTATACTCTCTAATATGATCAATCATAATCATTGGTAAACTAATTCCTCAATTTCTTCATAAAATAGTAACAATGCATGCCCACTTAGGGTCAATTTTTAGCCTTGATCATGTAAATAATGTGTTTCTTACATGATTAAAGGCTAAAAACTAGTTTGAGTGGACAACAATATATGAATAAATTGATAGATTACTAATCCAAGGATTGGCCATAATTGATCAAATTGGAGAGTACAAGGGCACATGCGATCAAATTAGAAGTTTGGGGTACAACTGATTTTAAGTGTAAAGTTCAGGGTGGTAAAATGATTTTAGTTCTATTCAATATATCAATATCTTCGTGATCGATATAGTCATGGTCAATATTAAAATAGGTAAAGAATGAGGCATGGTGGTTGTTTTGCAAACAAAGTGATTGATCATGATGTAACCATGTATCCAAGATATAGGGAGAATTCCACAAATGGTTACTCAACTATGATTCATTCGACACTTTGGTCACTCAATTTTCAAATATATCACTTTAGTCACTCAACTATTACACTGTCAATCACTTTAGTCACCCAATGAGTATTTTTTTTCTCACTTTAATCACTTCTCACAATCATTCTAATACATATTTCTCAATTTTTCACAATTGGTTGGATGAAAATATCATTAATATTGTGGCAAATATATATTTTTTTTTATGAAAAAAATTAACAAAGTAACTAAAGTGATTGATAGTGTAATAGTTGAGTGACTAAAGTGATATATTTGAAACTTGAGTGACCAAAGTGTCCAATGAGTCATAGCTGAGTGACCATTTGTGGAATTTTCATTTGATGGTTTTATAACCTCTTTCAAGATGTTTCAACCAATTTGGTTGCTTGCTAATTCTTCATGTGGACTATAAATATTTTATCTATCATAGAAGTTCACGTATGATCTTGAAGAGATGTCGAATGTAGTATGAAGACGAGGAGAAAATTTAACCGATAACAAAATATTTAATTAATATTTTGATATATAAAGTATTTTTTAAGGACACCTAGATTCTGTGTCTACTCCAAACTCTAGTTACGTATCTGAGTTGTAATAGGATTAGTCTTACAGATATTCTTGGAGATATCTTCGTATATATCCAAATCATTGTACGATTATGTTTCCTTGTAAGACTCTGATTCTATGCTTGTATCCTCCATATAAAGAGGCCCCTATTATCAATGAAAGCATAACTCATCCTCCTAATTCTCTCTACTATTCTCTACATCCATTTTTCTTAAAACACGTTATCAGCACAAAACCCTAACCCTGAAACAAATAGCCAAAACCTAAATTCGAATACAAAACCTTGAAGTCTTTTCTGTTCTGCCTCCACCTCACATCTTAAAGACTTTGATCTCTGGAGTCTAGAACCAACGACAGAATCCTAAGAACTGGCCAGAAAAGAACAGAACCGGGCCCCAAAAGGGTAACTAGATTTTCCACCGGTTCACCACCTTCCGGACCTCCGATTGCCACCAAATTTTGTCAACAATAGCACCTTGATCCCAGGATTATGGAACCGGAAGCAGATGCTTAAGAACCGATCTAAAAGTCACCAAATCGGCAGTCTAGTGACTGAATCTCAAGCAGAAAACTAGAAGGAAGCCATTTAGGGCATTTCCGGCAATTTCTGACCAGCGACTGACCACCACCGGCCAGAAGTGCCTTTTTGCAGCCAACTTCAGGCCAAAGTTCCAGTGACTCCCACACATTCTCAGCACTAGACCTGCAGCAACTAGCCTTACTAGTGCAACCATAATCGAAAACAGACTGCAATCCTGACCAAGCTAGGATCGAAAGCACACTACAATCCTACAAGTCTATTTGACTGCACTAAGATTGAAGCTCGTCTGCAATCCTACAACAAGGATCAGAATCACTCTGCAATCCTAAGAGGTATGTTTTACTAAAAGTTCTTGTTTTTGAGTTTTTTCAATTTTCTTCTTTTTCTTGGGGACTTGCAACCCCCCTTCTTCTACCCCCCCCCCCTCTTCTTCTTCTTCTTCATAGGGGAGCTAAGCCGAACTGTGGGGGTTCATGCTATCTCCAAGCTTGGAACTTGTTGAGACCTCCAAACTTAGAGTTTGTTGAAAAGATACGATAGACCACATACACCATTGTTTTGATCTAATCCAAAACCTCTTGGAATCGAATTTCTTAGGAGCCATTACACTAAGAAATTCTTAATTTCTTAGAAACGGTTACACTCAGAAATTCTTAATTTCTTAGAAGCGGTTACACTAAGAAATTCCTAACTTCTTGGGAGCTATTATACTCAGAAATTTCTTTGGTTTCGCGGTAGCCTTTTTGCTCCAAAACTAACCCTTTTTCTTGTTCCTTTTCAGGATGAGTAACTTAAACAAACTAGACTTCTCTCCATTGGGAACAACTGGCTCTGGATATCACAAGTGAGTTCGTGATGTCTGCCAACATCTCAAGGCTCAAGGAACCCTAAATAATATTCTTGATCCCAGCCAAAACATGCTAACTGTTGAGCAAGCTCAAGCGAGAGCAAATAGAGCAGCTTTGGAGGCAAAAAAGGCTAAATCCATCATCCTAATGACTCGTCATATGGATGATTCGCTCCAATACGAGTATTTCAATGAAGAAGATCCCAGAAGGCTATGGGTCTCACTCAAAGAACGCTTTAGCAATGTCCGTGACTCCCTACTTCCTGACTTAGAAGTAAGATGGCATAATCTCCGCTTCAGTGATTTCAAGTCAGTTCTTGACTAAATCTTAGAAGCACTTTGCATTAAATCCTTAATGGAATTCTGTGGAAAAGATATCACAGATGCGATGTTGATTTAGAGCACTCTCTCTGCCTTCCTTGTCTCTGCTTTAATGGTTGCTAAGAGTTTCGAATCGATGTTACTACAGGACGAAGCACAAGGTTTCATGAGCTCATTGAAGCCATGAATGTCCCTAAAAAGCATGATGACATCCTTGTGAAGAATTATAATTCGAGACCCGTGGGAATAAAGCATATTCTGGAGTGCAATTATACTTTAGGGGCGCCAAGAGCGAAACCCTTAATCTAGGGACAATTTTGGACGTTCTAATCCATGTTCTCACTCTGTTGAGAAAGGTAACTGCCAAGATAGGCGGACACAGAACCGAAGAGGTCAACATGGAAAGAGAGAGGGAGGCAATGCCTCTGGCCATGTTGGTGGTGCCACCAACACTGAGAGCCATCCTAATGACGTTTTCAAAGCTCCTCAATCAAGGGAGTCTGAGCAAAGAGATGTATGTTCTCGATGTGGATCATCTGGTCATTGGGCACACATTTGTAGATCTCGTGAGGATATTACCACCACCTACAAAGCATATTATGAAACAAGAGAAGCTCACTATAGTAAACAAGAAGATCAAGAAGGTGATATCGAACTAAGGGTTGAAGACTTCAAATCTGGCTGGGATCAATAGATAGCATATTTTGTTTAAGTCTTTATTTTTCTAAGAGATGTAATATGGCAATTTCCATAGTATTATTAATGGATGCCATTGGTTAAGTTTTTCTTCAACTAGGCGCATGCAAAGTGAGTATGATGTCTAGGAAGGTTTTGAGATAAGTGGTACTTAAGTATTAAGCGAGCCTTGCTCGACCGACATCTCTCTACTCACCTGGTCATATTTATTTTGTAGTTACCGAAGAAAGTCAAACGACCACCATTGTTTTGCATTAGCTAGTATTTGGATTAGATTCTCTTAATGATTAAGAATCAATGATGTACTCCGTTGGCTTATGAATAAAATTTCAAGTTCTTTTAATTATGACTCCATTTTGATTCTAAGCATATTACTTTGTAACTACGATGACTGGGCCATCAAAATTAGTTCAGGGATATAGAATGGCCCAAATTCCGCTTGCTAAATGGCACCTTGATTACCGTCACAGAAACTCTGAAACTCCTAGGGTGAATCGATCCCTATTGAACCATTCAAGCCAGCGGATTCCATGCAAAAACACATGTAGAGAATGGAAATGAGTTCCATTGCATTTTCACTCATGATTGCGAATAAAGGCGTATCTTAGAGAAGTGTCCTCGATTTTTATGTCATCACTATCAAGCGATTAAATCCAATAAAGTTATGAGAGAATATCTATTGGATTTAGACACATATTGGCTTTGCCATGATAGGATAGGTCATCCTAATCATGATATGACGATTCGTCTACTAAAGACTTCACATGGACATTCATTCTTTTTCAAGCGAAATGAAGCAAAAATCAAAGGTTAATTGATTCTTTGACTAAGTGTGACCGCTGCAGCTGCCTCTAGCCCCACCGCCATCTACCACTGGCCTAGGACGGGTAACGTCCCTATCCATGATACCATAAATGGCGTCTATCATGGTGATGACGCCATTGGTGATGTTGTAGCCACTAACTTTGCTTCCAATAGCGTTCAGATGCTCATGCCCAACCAAAATCCTCATTAGTTGCTTCTAAGGCTTCTCGCTCATTCTACAAAGCTTGTTCCTCATGAAAATTAGGATTGAGACCGTCCTATGCAAAGGATACGATAATAATCCTTCTATTCTTACATCGAATCCAAGGCGATTCTGTGGACTGAATCAACCACTTGCGGACATTTAAATATATCATGATGTTGGTCGACAAGCAAACACGTTGGTCATGTGTTGTGTCATTGTCTACTTGTAATGCTGCTTATACTACACTCCTACCACAGATCATATGGTGATAGACTCACTCCCCATATCATCCCATTCAGTCAATGGGACTTGACAATGTTAGAGAGTTTACATCGAAGACTTTCGATGATTATTGCACTAGGACTGATGTTGGACATCATATTCCCATGTACACACCTAACTAGTCTCACAGAAATGACTATGATGGTAGCCCGAACATTGGTAATGCGCACCAATCTCTTTATATCAGCTTGGGTTATGCAATATTGCACGCAGCTATGCTAGTTCATCTACGACCTGCAGCCACAATCTAACTTTGCGTTACAGCTAGTGACTGGGTACAAGTATCTTGTACTTAAGCACATTTGAGTTAGCCATTTGTGTGCCTCTTGCACCACCACAACGCACTAAGATGAGTCTCACAAATGATTAAGCCACTACGTTGGATTTAAGACTCCGACAATCGTCCCTACTTCATACCCTTGCTAGGCAATCTCTTAACCACATGTCTTGCAAATTGTCACTTTGATGAGGCAATCTTCCCGTCATTAGGGGCAGATAAGAACACGGATGTTCAACAGGAACGACAGGAATTTTCGTGACATGTCGCCACTATGTCTCATCTTGATCCTCGCTAAAATGACGAGATCACACATATCTGCTGCAAATATGCCTGCAAGGATGGACGTCCTATGAGAGGATGGAACGCCACCCTACATGGAGGTAGGCAGGATACCAACGCCATAGAGAGTGGCGTTCTGGCGTCACAAGCCATGACCCTAGCTAGGATGCGTGGGAGGCCCGTGGGTTCGAAAGATACTTTGGCACAATCCAATCTTTTGAACATCAATACTCAAAATCTATCTCATGAGAATGTTCTGGATTATGGTTATTGTTGGGGGATGCCTTAATGTCAGAACGTATTCCTGAGAATATAGAGCTCTTTGAAAAGTACACTACTATACATGAGACGTGGGATAAAAATTCCATCATGATTGATGATGTATTTACGTTGTTGGAGACATCATTGAGTATGAAAACTATGTGCAAATTTGTGTATGATGTTCCTTACTCCCAAGATTAGGAGGTTAAGTTTTAGTAAAGGGGAAAAGTAAGAGTATCGAACCCAAGGGATTAGCAACTCTACCCTAAGCTAGATTACCGCGAAAATAAACCTAGAAAACACATGCAAAGTCTACATTTTTACAAGTTCAGAACCTTAGCCCTTTGGAAGCTAAAGATCATGAGGATGGTATTAAAAATTGTGGTAGTGAACGGCTTGGTTGATTTTAATTTGGATAAAGAAAATTAAATGCATAAAATAAAATAAACAAATAAAAATGTAGAGACTAAATCAATGAGAAGAATAGAGACTTAGGCATCGGAACTAACTTTACTCATGCACAAAATGTAACCCATATTTAATGTAATAACATGCTTTGATAAATTTCCCCTTAGTGCTTTGATGAAGCTACCAAGAAACCAATTAGTCATGCAATTTAACAATCTCTTCTGAAGCAAAGCTAAATTACACAGCCTTTGTACCATTCAAATCTTCCGGATCCTAAATGGCCTATGGTGCTGTGAGGCAAAATTCTTCCGGAACCTAAACTCACAACATCATGCTTTAATTTCAAGGTAAGAAATTCAAGCAACTTAGTTCTTCCCGTAGGAATAAGCTAAGCCACCACCTATTTAGCTACACATGATCATAGAATCAAGAGTTTATCAAGTTCATGTTTCCGATACATTAATTTCCTAAAGCATGCCTCTAGGTGATAAATCTATAAACACACTTAGGATACATGAAAGTATAGTAGCCAAAAGATTCAAAGCATGCATAAACATCAAACTATATGGAAATTTACATTATTTGCACATAAGTTTGGCTAGGACCAAATCCAACTACTCACAATACATGTTATTACAAATACATGCCCTGAACATCAAATTAAAGAGAGAAGGAGAGAAAAAGAGAAGAACTACTCAAAGATGTCAAGGTATGGGATTTTCGGTTTTACAACCCAAAACACCATACACATCCATAAAACTCAAGAACAAAGAAGAACAAAGGCTTGGATGTGTGAAAGCAAGTGTTGTGATTGATTTAGAGTATGTAGTAACTTCGGTTTTGTTGAAACCCAAGTGCCTACACACCTATTTCTCACACAAACTTAAAGAACTACGTACAAGGTATGAAAAACCAACCTAAAACTAGAGAAAAGAGAGATTTTGATGCTCCAAAATGAGGGAGCCAAGGGGATACACAGTTTTGGGGAGAGAGAGAAAGGCTATTTAAAGGCCATGACAATTCAAATCAAGTGTGGAGATCAAAGGAAATGAAGGGCTAGATGTGATTGACAAATGTGTAAACACAAAATGTGGATCTAGTTTTTGACTCCACATAGAAATGACCTAGAAAACCCATAGATATTTTGGTGGAGGAGAAAAAGTAAGGTTAGAAGGGTCATTGTGTAGGGGAACAAGGTAATAAATGAGAGACAAAGGTGTAAGGTGTAAAAATGAGACCACTTGTCATCTTTCAAATTTTGAATTTCAAAATAATCTAGACCTAAAGTCTTCCCACCTAAAGTCTCTAACCCTAGTCAGCTCTTTCTTGTCCTCCACACATGTTTTCGGCCGGCCAACTCGGCCGGAAATGTCCGGAATCCATCATTGACCACCGTTGACCATTTTTTGTCCGTTTGCACACTTTCTTCTCCTTTCTTCCTTCAATTGAATCTCCACTAAGAGTTAGGAATTGGCCTTTGAATTTTTCATAAAAAATGTTCCCCCATGAGTATAGATCATCCTAGTAAAATTTGAGATCTTAACTCACAGTGGTTTTCCCCGAAATGCTGCCGGAATCAGTACAGGTCCTGTTTTGCAATTTTTGTCTTCTAGTGCAGAAACTTGCAATAATCTTTTGAAGTCTTTCCACTCCGAACTAGCTCTTGATCTCTATAAGAAATGATCCTTAGGATGTCTAGAATGAATTTAAAAATTTTCAGCTCATTTGGAGTTCATTTGGTCAGGCTTCCACTCCTCCTTCCTTGCCTAGCTTGGTTTCTCCTAGCCGGAGTAGGAAAATGTGCTAAAGTTTAGTTTTTAGTGCATTTCCAAGCATCTCCATCATTTCCTTGCATGATAAGGAAAACATAATAAATATTTATAAATAAATACAAAGATTAAGCAAAAGTACAAGATTAGGGGAATAATTACTAGGTAATTATGGACCTAACATGCGCCTATCGTTGCGCATGAGTTTATTGAGTCTGATGATATCGAACCACGCTCCGTTGATGAATGAATGCCAACTTAGATAAATTTGGCCTAAATGGAAAGATGTGATCCAGATTAAGTTGGATTCTCTAACGAAGAGGAAGGTTTTTCAAGCCAGTGATGCCAACACCTCCAAATATAAAACTTGTTGACTAATGGATATTCGTTAGAAAGAGTGATGAGAAAAACATATTGTAATCTCGAATTATGGTGCAAGGTTTCTCACAAAACTACGATGAGACATATTCTCTCGTAATGGATATCATTGCACTCCACTACCCTGTCAGTTTGGTAGTTTCTGAATAAATGAACATGCAGCGTATGAATATGGTCACTACGTATCTCTATGGGGATCTAGATATGGAATATACATGAAGGTTTATGATAAACTTCGTTCACCCAAGTCAAGTGGCTCTAGACCGCAGAGTGCGTTTGTAATGAGTTTGAAACGCTCACTAAAGTGACTACTTGATTGGGAAGTGATATGTTAATGCCTGCGCGTTTCTAAAAAAAGTTCCGGATTCTATTGCGGTTCATGTTGGTGACATAATCTTCATTCGAAGCCCTTAAGGAGTTAAGGGAAAAGCTGAACACTTGAAATCTGAGTTTGAAATGAATGATCTTGGGAGAATACGATTATGTCTCGGTTTGGAACTTGAGCATTGTGTTGATGGGTACTTAGGTGTTTTGACAAGTTCAAGCCTTCAAGCACGCCCATGATCGTCTGTAGTCTTGATCCTAAAAAAGGATTCTCTTCGTCCGAAGGATGATGATGAAGATGTGCTAGAGGCAGAAATGCCCTACTTGAATACAATTGGTGCATTATTGTACTTAGCTCAATGCATAAGACTAGACATCTCATTTGCAATGAACTTGTTAGCTAGATATAGATATGCGCCAACGCGTTGCCATTAGACTAGTGTTAAATATATTTTTCGATACCTAAGTGGTACGATTGATATGTGCTTGTTCTATTCCTACAGAGAAATGATGGATTCAGACCCATTACACACCAGGAACGCCGCCAACATACATCGGCCTACGTCTTTTATCCCTATCCCAAAATGACATTAGTGTTTTGGAAGGTTTTCCTGATTCTCGGTACCTCTCTGACCCAAAATCACATAAAGGTCATTCCCAAACTGGTTATGTGTTCACCATGGGTAAGACCGCAATATATTGAAGGTCTACAGATAGCCCCTAGTCGCTATATCTTCAAACCATGCGGAGATTACTTCGTGAAGAGCAATAATGGATTGGATCCATAATTACGTACGTTTGAAGCAATTGTGGTTTGAAGTGTACCAAAAGATAAGCCTACAAGTATTTATGAGGATAATGCTGATTGCTTTGGACAAATAAAGCAAAGCTACATCAAAGACGACAACATCAAGCATAATCAGCAACAACAAACTCTCCGTAAGAATAAAGTGAACTAGGTTCGATCTGAGGACAGTGTGGCTGACTTGTTCTCTAAATCATTGCCTAAGTCCACTTTCAAGAAACATGTTAGTAGCATCATTTGCAAAAGTTATCCGAACTCTTATGACCGTAGTCATCAGGGAGAGATGCATACATCAGGGGGAGATGTCTACATGTATGGTCTCAAAACGTGATGGGTGTGTTGTACTCTTTTTCTCCTTTGACGGAGGTTATTTTTGTCCCATTGAGTTTTTGTTACTCGGCAAGGTTTATGAAGAGGCAACGAGAGGAGCACCGCGTTTGGGCGACACAGAAGGAAGTGTTCAAGGACACCTAAATTATGTGTCTGGCCTAAACTTTAATTACTTGTCTGAGTTGTAATAGGGTTAGCCTCGTAGATATCCAAATTATTGTACGATTATATTTCCTTGTAAGACTGATTCTATACTTGTAATTCTCTATATAAAGAGGCCCATTTTATCAATGAAAGCACAACTCATTCTCCCAATTCTCTCTGCAATTCTCTGCATCCCTTTTTCCAAAAGCAAGTATTTAATTCTTATTTTATTTTTGTAAACTTTTCTTTTGTTTTTGTTTTTAATTATTTTTTTTTAATGAAGAGAGTTCAACCCATTATATAGATTTAGCAAATAGTACAAAAACGAAACACCCCTAAAGGGTTGACAGAATGAATTGTTTCTCAGAGTACCCTAAGATTCCTATTCTAAAACAAGAACAAAAACCCTCTATACCCCCAGTACACCAACCTTTTAGACACTTACACACTTTTATTCGGATCCAAACAAGCATCAGTAATCTCCAAAGCAAGATAAAAAAAAATAAAAAAATTAAAAAAAAACCCTCAGAGATTATGATTTTTGCAGCCTAACAAAATTAAATAACAATTGGATACGTTGTCTTGGATCCCAAATCTTTATAAGAAATCCATCGGGATCCCAAATTCGAATTCAAAATAGAATAATCCCACACTCTGCAGCCTTAGTCAACCCATCAGGGCCCAAGCCTAAGTCAGGAAAATAGAGCAAGCCCACACCTAATTAGGGTTTGTCCTCGTAGCCAACGCAAAAGTGACTCTGCTCTTGCTGCCATTGCCGCACCAACCTACCACCATGCCTCTTGTCAACTGGCTTCAAGGAATCAGAAAGCTCTTGACTCCAATACAACGAGAAGACCTAGGCAGAGAGAGAATGCCGACATACCCCGTGCCTTCAACCTGCCGGTAACGAGAGTGTGAACTAGTCGATCTAGCCAAACCAATGGTAATGCCTCAGAAACCGGACCATCCAAAAGGCAGATCAACAATTGACCATCTGCATTAACAGAGGCTGAATAGTTGAAAAACAACCACAATGGGGGTATTGCCATTCCTGGAGAGGAGACTCGAATAGGGTCTGACCTGACCCAGACGAAAAATTCGATCCCTTCTGCCATATATGGTCGAATTAGAT
Organism: Rosa lucieae; assembly: GCA_024704745.1. Lineage (NCBI taxonomy): Eukaryota > Viridiplantae > Streptophyta > Magnoliopsida > Rosales > Rosaceae > Rosa > Rosa lucieae. The sequence goes on from JANPXK010000567.1 coordinate 15,526, forward strand.
TAGCTTGCGCCTCTAGTACAGTACCTCGACCTTTGAGCCTCGCCCGCCTTGGTCTCGTGAGCTGCCACTAACATCAAGAGGCAGAAACTCTGGTAGGACACAGGCCACTATGCCTACCAGCCACCATGGCGCAAAAGGAGTTTGCAACAGAGAAGACACAGTGAAAAGCCTGTCTTGATTTAGGAACCCCCAAAGGAGACGCTGTAGGTGTACTCCATACAAGATGAAGAGAGGTACAGAGAGTCCAAGCCCGAGGGCGGCACTCTCCCAACCCTAGCAGAGCTTTGCTAGGTCGAAACATTCCCTCACAATAAGAAATGAACTTAACTTGCCAATATTATTTTTTGTACTTCCTTAATTATGTTTTTATTTATTTATTAATGAGGAGTGATATAGATGAAAATTTAATAACAGAAAAATATTGGGGGTGTGCATTAAGTAATTAGGGATGTGTACTACTTTATTGGAAATTAGATAATTCTCGCGAAAAATGAATATTTCTTAAATTAAATTTACTCAAAACATAAAAAAATTTACCCAAGTAAATCTCAAACCGAAAATCATTCAACAAATATTCAAATAGAAAATTTAATATAATAGTAATTAGTTTGCACTCTTCGCATAACATTGCCTTTGCCTCTGCTTCTCCTTCGTCCTCCTTCATTTTCTGATCACAAGCATATATATATATATATAGAGGGCTTCCACTAAGGATATATATATAGAGGGCTTCCACTAAGGGATCCCTTTTTTTGGTCTTTTATAGGGATATGTATTAGACCAACTTTTCGATCATATTTTCACATCATAACCGATCAATTTTTAGGTCCTAATGTATAGATCACTTCTGCAAATTTTCAGCCAAATTGGTGATCGTTAAGGCATCCAAAACTGCAATTTACACGAACGGACAGAATCTGTCAAACCGGAACCGTTCGTGTTTATTATGGTAAATTACAGTATTGGATGCCTTAACGATCATAAAATTGGCTGAAAATTTGTATAAGTGATCTATACATTAGGACCTAAAAACTGAACGGTTAAGATGTGAAAATATGATCGAAAAGTTGGTCTAATGTCCTATCCCTATAAAAGACCAAAAAAAAGTTAGAAGGGCTCTGTATATATATATACAGATCCTATCCAGAGAGGAGCTCTGCTTTGAAATTAACGTGTGAAGTTCGAGTTTTGGGTCACTTTTCGGTCGCATATCCACATCTCGACCGTTCAGTTTTTAGGTACTAGTGTATAGATAATCTCTGCAAATTTTCAGCTAAAATGATTATCGTTAAGGTATCTAACTCGCTTAAACCAATGGAAGGACTGAATCTGTCAACTTGAACCGTACTAGCTTTAAGGCAGTTATCAATGCCTTAACGATCATTATTTTGGCTGAAAATTTGCAGAGATGATCTATACACTAGTACCTAAAAACTGAATGGTCGGGATGTGGATATGCAACTGAAAAGTGACCCAAAACTCGAACTTCACACGTTAATTTTCAAAGCGGAGCTCCTCTCTGGACAAGATCTGTATAATATATATATATATATATATATAGGGTGGTGCTATTCACACACCCTTTTTATCTATTCACACACTCCATCTATTTTTCTATTACTTTAATTCAATTTTTTTTATCTAAACACTAGTACAAAAATTTAATCAGACGACGGCTAAAAACTGTCGTCTGATGCGGAGCTGACTGTCGTATATCTCGCTGCCGTCTGATGAAACATGATTTAGAGAACTGTCGTCTGAAGAACTCGACATGCATGTCGACAGCATGTCGACAGGCTGTCGATAGCTTGTCGACATCATTAACTGTCGTATGAACGTCACTCAAACGACGGGCAACTTAAGAACCTGTTGTGTGATTGTGATTCAGAAGTCATTTTTTCTTTATAACTATTGTGTGACTGTTATTCACACAACTATTTTGTGATAGCATTCGTGATCTGTATTAATCTCAGACGACAGTTTTTATTTTGTGGCTATTGTGAATATTATATGCTGTGCTTTGAGACGATATATTGAGCTGTGTTATAACATGTTGGACAATGCTTTCCATTTATTCTTGATGTCTAATTGTTACAAAATATATAACAATCAAATTAATTCAAATCCCACCACATATTAAATGAATTCAGTAAATTGATATCAAACATAATTATTTCCCAAATATTCATACACTAATTTAGGAGGATCATTTGTAAATTTGCATTCTTTCTCTGTATCTATCAACTTTTGCTCTTTTCTACATTATACAATGCCGAGTACATTGGAGCTCCATGTCTACAAGTTCAGCTACTGTCTGTGATCCTTGGGACAAGCCTGGTGCTTGCCATGTTGCTTAGCGTGGTGTTGGCACCAGTAAGAATGGGCAACCAACACTCTTGTCCAAGAGCAATTGGGGAACAGGCTCTCCCTTCTTTGCTAAGAAGAGATTTGTGCTGTGTGAACCAAATTAAGTTAACCATTTGTCCTGCAGACAATGCAAAGACTTTAATGTACATTATGCATTTCCAGAAAAGTACTCCATCAGCTACTATGTAAACCTCTGTCCTCTACTAACTCATATGAATCACAAGTACTAAAATGAATTGTCTAACAATATAAGAGAGTAACTGTAAGACATGATTGGTCGATTAAAATTGTACCTTAGCAGGTGATGAAATAATTTCACTTTGGAAAAACAGTTCCAAAAAATCTCATTCTAGTCTGGAACATATATACAAAAAATCATAATCAACGTCATATGTCTTTCCTTCAACAACCATCTAACCAAATAACATCAAGACTCATGCTGAAAGAAGACTCAAATTAAGTAATGTATAACCAGCCAACAGTTCAAGTACCAGATTCTGGACCGAAACAAAAGTACCTAAGCAGATGTATTTAGCTGGAGGAGACTGCAAAACCTCGGCATTTGGACCAATATGGAACTGTTGTTGATAGGTCGACTTAGCTGAAAGGTATCTTGATGTACTTATCAATTTCCTTTTGGGCTACATTTGCTGCAATTGAGATGAAACCATTGTAGGATTTTAAACTTGGTTTCACATATGACCTTCCCTGGAAAAATCTCCTGGTATCCAAAACTAAGGCACTTCTCACACCAGAAAGAAAATCCTAGCAACTCTACCTATCAATTTGCTGATTTGAAAGATATAAAAAGTCAAGCTCTACAAACTACAAAATTTTCACACAATGAAACACATTGCTAAACATTGACAACCACATAACACATTGCTAAAGATCTAAAAAGGTTGGGAAAGAAATCATGACAGCCATAGAAAAATTATTAATTGAACATTTGAATAACAATTGAAAGACAATATATTGTATATATGGACACGGATGTGGGAAGAAGATCCCACCATAGATTTACTAGCAAAGGTTGCCCGCGCGTTACTGCGGGAGTCATTGTTGAAGGAGGGTTGGTTGTTTGTGGTTTGTGTGATAAAGAGGATTGGTTATATGTTGCATGAGTGTCCTGCTGTTATGTGTGGATTTCAACAGATGTTTTTTTTTAAATTGCAGAGGGAATGAAACTGATAAAGCCGACAAAGAACAGAGTAGGAAATAAGTGTCCGGTATTTTATGAAGCTGAAATGTTCGTATTGTCAAATTGAAAATTGACTACAATTAACATGAAATTGAAAATATCTACTCATTCAGAAAAATTAAAAAAGCAAGTGCATAACCATTTGAAACAGGAACAATAAGAATTGTATAACATATAATCTAAAACATTAGAAAGCATCAGTTAAAAATTAATTTCCCATAAAGTCCACACAATTTTACATGCATCTAATTTTATATTCAATAAGCTAAGCAAACAACATCCCCGACTTCCCCAAAATTCACTCATAATCACACGAACAAAGAAAAATTAAGCAGCTCACCCTGAATCTGGAAGAATTGACGTTGAGATCCGATTTCGCAAGTGGCTGACCCTATTAATTTCCGTCAACGTTGGCGTGGAGTTCCTACAGATTCACTTTCACAAAGAACAGTACATATGAATACAAAAATAAAGTGTAGAGATAAACACTTTCAGGAAGTTTCTAATATTCAAGTCAAACAGTCATGTACTCCTATTAACTGATATTGATAATGGTGATGATGTTCATAATGAATTAGTTTCTTTACATACTACATAATTACCAATTACAATCAAGGCTACAGAAGAAAACAATGGACAAATTGGAAGTGTTCTAATCTGTTTTTATATTACATTCATACATCAGTTAATAACTTTAAAGTATATAGAACTTGTAATCAACCCCTCACACCAACACAAACTCACAAAACAGTATAACAAAGATCAGTGAGATTGAAAACCTGTTCTAGTTGTTTTCAGCCCAATCCTTTCCCTGAAAGTTTCCAAAAATTTTGGATTTTGCAACTATTGAGGAATTAAAACCCACAGACTGCAAAACAAAAGCAAACCGCATGCATGAAGAATTGAAAGATCAATAGCAACCACTATCAACCAATCTGATTGAAAATAACAAAGAACCCACATCATCTAATCTGATATAAAATTCGCAAACAAATCACTCAACGAACACCCAAATCTTACCAAGTAAAGAAACGTTTTAGAGCTTATTACTACAATTGATTAATATACAATTTTAAGAGCAAAGAAGAAAGTTCTGCAAGAAAAAAAACTTGTGCAAGAACACGATGCATACTAAAAGGGGGCATGATATATTAATCAGAGCTTTGTCCAGTTCTGCAAGAACACGGAAAAAGAAAAAACAACCAATTAGATAAGTATAGTTGCTACCTAATCAAAACCTAGATCCAAATGTTACTCTGCCCCTTCACTCCAATTCTGCATGGCCAGAAAGCAAAAAAAATTACTCATGACGGATTCATAGATACAGATCTATATGTATGAAATTCGGTGATTGGTGATCCTTTAAGAAAAGAAAGAACGAAGAACACACCTAACTAAAAGCCTCCAGCCACACCAAAAATCACAGCTTTGCAATTCAGATACAATCTGAGAGACAAAACTGATGGTCATGAAATTTTACACAAAACCCTTAATCGAATAATCCCAACAAAATTGAATGAAAAATTAACATCAAGAAGTTACCTTTTATGCCTCCAAGCTGGAAACAACGGAAATTGAGATCTGTCTATGCCGATCAACAACCTCCCTCACTATCAATCTAAGCGAGACGAGGAACCACAACAGAGACCAAGATCGAACCAAACTCTCCCTCTCACACACTCTTTCTGTCGATTTCAATTCTTTCTTCTTTCTGCATTTTAAGGGTTGTGCTGTGTCAATTGGACAAACAACTCAAGTTTGAACAGAATCATAAATAATTTAAATGAAATCACATAAACTAATTCCAAGTCGCCATCCAATGAAAGAAACTTTTCTCTAAGGCCTCAATATTTCAAATTCATGAGAACCATTAAATTAGCCCGAGTCTGATTAACCATGCACATAAGAAACATGGAGAAGAAGGAAAAAGAGCAAGATGATACCATTAAGACGTCATTTGCAACTGCATCCCTGAATTTTGTAGTGCTAATAACTTCTGGGTTATAACAATTTCCCCGAGCAAAATCTACATGGACAAAAATCAAGAAATTCAAATTAACGGGTTCAATTGGGGTCCCAAATAAGAAAAAGACCAATGCTTTACAGAGAAACCCTAAAAAACAAAAGGGGGTTTTCACTAAATTACCTTTATCTGCATCAGAGCAAGAAGAATCGGAAACCACCATGGTCAAGCTTTTCAATTTCGCGCACAGTACCGAGTCTACGAAAGTAAAAATCAACAAACCAGAGAATGAATTCAAAGAATTTGAATCAACAAACCACTAAATGGAGAATTGGAACCCAAAGTTGAAATCTAATCTCAGAGATTGAGGACCGGGACGATGGCTTTACAGAGAGGAGTACCACTTGTCGCGATACGAATCGATGAGCCCGTGTTTGATTTCCGGAAGACCAATCGAAGTCGGACAAGAAGATCTGGATCGACTTAAGGTTAAGCTGCCGTCGGGTGAAGTTAGAGGAGGAGCAGGCTCGCTGGGTCTCCCAAGCTGCGATTGGGATGGCGAAGAGTGAGGAGGTTTTGGCTCTAGGTTTTTTTTGAGAGAATAAGGAGCTGTCGAGGGTGAGGGTTTTGGTTTTAGGTCTTGTCGTGAGAGAGATAGAGGAGGAGAGGAGAGAGAGAGAGGAGAGAGAGGAGGAGAGAGAGAGAGGAGAGAGGAGGAGAGAGGAGAGAGAGAGGAGAGAGCAAGGCATTGTAGAGACAGAGGGTTAATGTAATGCTTATGTTTTTTTTTTTGTCAATTTTTTGGCTCAAGTGTTAGCGTTTCAAGCCCATTTGGACTAAGTCGTATCAATTTGAGAAGGACTCACACGACAGGATTTTATAACAATGTGGTTTGAATGTAGCCATTTCAAATTTTGGGGTTTGTCTCCTATCAATTTGACTTCCCTCCAAGGTTTTGGTGAAAAATGGTGGTGGGAAATCTCCCTCCTTTTTATCAAACTATTTGATCAGACCACAGTTATATTATTTCTCGTCTTATGATCAATACATGTTGGGGAAAATTTGGGGTTTCATATGGGGTTTGGCACCACTAATGCGGTGGGAAACTTGGCACTCAATTTTTTTTAGTGTGACACAACAGTTTTTATCTTAAATGTCTTCTGAACTAATTCCTAAGTCCCTATCAGACGACTGCTCTTATAAAAACGACGTCTGAAAAAAAAAAATCAATCACACAACAGATAATTGCGTAGCGTCGTCTGATTCAATTTTTGTAGTAGTGAAATTACTCTAACTACCCTCCCTTATAATTATTTTTCTTTTTCTTTTTTCTGATTGGCAAGTCAATTATCCTCAAATCCTAAACCCTTATTTTCCCGCAGACGCAGAGGACTTCAAAACTCCTATCGAATATTCCCTTTTTTCTTTTTCATCAAAAACTTCTCTAGCATAGTCATTCTATCTTTCTAATGTGATGCTTTGAAGTTCAATCATGGCATAACAGGAAACTTTAGACCCATCTTTAGAGAAAATTTTACATCTGATCTGCAACGGAGACATGGAAGAAAAATATGAGTTCAGTGAGCGTTCGAACCTCTTTGAATCCATCATTCTTGGTAAGATTCTAATTGAAATGATTTGGTGTATTTAAATCCATTGAGCAACTATAGAACTTTACAACAGCCTAATAATGATGGCCTTATGATGATAGACATGATTTGGTCTACTATATTATGCTAGTAGAACATAATATTGTCCCCACACAAAGATTACAACTCATTGCATTCAATATTATATGTAGAGCATCTCCAAATTTGTGTACATTATTGACTGCAGTGTGGAAGCTTGTGGCTGAAGTGGATAAAACGCTGATTCCATACACACACCACACAACACACACACACACACACAACACACACACACACACTATATTTATATATATATATATTATATATATTTACAGATCCTATCTAGAGCGAGGCCTCGCTTTGAAATTTCAGAGCGAGGTTAGGGTTTAGGGTCACTTTCGGTTGCACATCCACATCTCAACCGTTCAGTTTCTAGGTACTAATGTATAGATCATCTTTGCAAAATTTCAGCCAAATTGATGGTCGTTAAGGCATTGATAATTGCCTTAAAGCTAGTACGGTTCAGGTTGGACAAATTCAATTTGTCCATTGGTTTAAGTGAGTTAGATACCTTAAAGACCATCAATTTTGTTGAAATTTTGCAGAGATGATCTATACATTAGTACTTAGAAACTGAACGGTTGAGATGTAGATATGCGATTGAAAAGTGACCCTAAACCCTAACCTTGCTTCGAAATTTCAAAGTGAGGTCTCACTCTGGATAGAATCTGTATATATATATATATATATATATATATATTATTTGAGGATGATGCACCTGGATTAAGAATCATAAACAAGTAAGCATTGAGTTTGGTGCTTTGCAAAGTATGAGGACAAACTTTGCAATTTGGATTCGGTTGGATGAAGGTAATTACTTGAGAAACATATTCCTTATCTAATAATACAGGTCATTCCAGTTAAAAAACGTATTGTTTTTCCTTAATTTATGGGTAAAAAATTTTGATTTATTGTATAATGATGTTCGATTCATGATTGACTCACCAAATAGAAAAAAATAAAAATAAAAAGAAGGATTAAATACTTGTTACTCCTCATACTTTTCCCAGAAAAATAGTTTGGTCCCTCGCCTTTTAAATTAAACTGAATAGTCCTTATTCTCTCAAATTCTCATATAACAAGTTCAAAATGATCCGAAATGACTATTATGCCCTTAATTTTCTATTATTATTATTATTTTTATTGTTTTCTCTATTTTTTTTTAAAATTTTCTCCCCTTTTTTTTATATTTTCTCTCTCCCTCCCTCTCTCCCTCTCTCCTGGCCGCACAGTCTCTCTCTCTCCCTCGACCTCTCTTCTTCTTCTGCTGCTCTTCCTCTGCAACCACCGGAGAACACCATCTCCGACCACCATTTCATCACGCCGCTACCTCCAATCGATCCAGCACCCAAATCTGACCCAAGCCCAAGCCTCACCATCGACATGCATCGCCTCCGGCCTCCACCCGCGACCACCCAAGGCTGCGACGCTACCGCCTCTCTACCTCCATCGATTTCCGACCATCACCTGGCCATATCGACACCACCGTCAGACTCAGCAAGCCTTAGAGAGCAAAACCCAGAAACCCCTCTGCCCGCCTACGCCTGACTACGCCGTTAGAGAATCACCGGAGCTCTCGGCTCTGCATGCCTTCGATTTCTAGTATCCAGCTCGAATCAAGCTTCAACACCTCCATAAACGAAGTCGGAGCTGCACTATCTTTCGAAACCCCAAACTTCCGACCTCCGATTCTGACCAAAGCCGCCGCACGCGCTTCACGTGCCGCCGCTGGTACGTGGGAGAAGATAGCTCCGCCACTCATGGCTGCTGGAGCTTCAGACCGCCTCTATTAGGTAATCTTCATGTTTTTCCTTTGATTAGAGCTTCTGGGTTGACGAGAAATTGAATCCCTAATTGTGTTGTTTAATTTTGGATGGTGATGAAATGGTGGCCGGAGATGGTGTTCTCCGGTGGTTGCAGAGGGAAGAAGAAGATAGAAAGGGAGAGTTCAGGTTTTTGGTGAGATGGTGGCTGGAAGTGGTGGTCTCCGGTGATGGCAGAGGAAGAGAAGAAGAAGAGAGGAAGTTAAATTAAGTGTAGCTAAATTATATTAAGGATTAAATGTTTATTAAGGAAGTGTAGCTAAATTACGTGTAGAGGAAGGTGTTCTCCGGTGGTTGCAGAGGAAGAGAAGAAGAAGAGAGGAAGAGAAGAAGAGAAGAAGAAGAGAGGTCGAGGTTCTCCGGTGGTTGCAGAGGAAGAAAAGAAGAAGAAGAAGAGAGGTCGAGGGAGAGAGAGAGACTGTGCGGCCAGGAGAGAGGGAGAGAGGGAGGGAGAGAGAAAATATAAAAAAAAAGGGAGAAAAATTTAAAAATAGAGAAAAAAATAAAATAATAATAAAAATAGAAAATTAGGGGCATAATAGTCATTTCGGATAATTTTGGACTTGTTATATGAGAATTTGAGAGAATAAGGACTATTCTGTTTAATTTAAAAGGCGAGGCACTAAACTGTTTTTCAGGGAAAAGTATGAGGAGTAACAAGTATTTAATCCTAAAAAGAAATAGAATTACAAGGGAGGGTAGTTAGGGTAATTTATATATAAAAAAATGAATTAAAGTAATAGAAAAATAGAAAGAGTGTGAATAGAGAAAATGAGTGTATGAATAGCACCACCCATATATATATATATATATATATATATGCGGCCGTGACCACTTACCCGATTTTAGGTTAAAAATTGTCCATTTACTCCACTAAGAGTTTTTTAACCCTATTTATCTAATCTAACAACTATTGACAGTTTTAATCTTATTTTAATTATTAAATTACAATCATCTCTCTCTCCCCCTTCCCCTCTTCGATCTATTCTCTCTCTCCTCCCCCTCACCGATTCCTCTCTCTCTCTCTCTCCTCTCTCTCTCTCTCAAGCCGATTCCACAAAGCTCCAATTTCAGCTTAAAAATTGCCCACTTGCTCCACCAACTGTTTTTTAACTCCATTTACCCAAAACACTCTAAGGGATTGTTTCCCTAATACCCAATTAATTCTTTTTTATTTTTTTTTGGGACTTTTTTGCCCTCTTCTTCTTTTTCACTTAGAGGGAGAAGTCATCCTCCACCTTGCCAGCCTCCGGTGACCAGTGGCCGGGCGCCGACTCCGGCGACCGATCACAGGAATCGGGAATCCGGCTACCGGACTGGTGTCCGGATTCCGGCGTTTGAATTTATTGCCCCCTAATAATACCTAGTAACTATATTATTGCCCCCCAGTAATCATATTATTGCCCTACAATACTCATATTATTGCCTCCCAATATTCATATTATTGCCTCCCAAATTCATATTATTTCTGTCCAGTGAATTGTATAAACTCCCAAAACCAAAATGAATACACTACAGCGCACAATTGATCATATTATTGCCCCCAATACTCATATTATTACCTCCTAATAATCCTATTATTGCCTCAATAATCATATTATTGCTCTCAAGTGAACCAAAATGAATACATTACAGATACAAAAAAAAAAATTAAAAAAAAATCTCAAGATACCGAAAAAAAAAAAAAAAAAAAAGTGCTCTGGGCACCCATCAACGTGTGAGGCCGGCTGGTTTTTTCGCCAGTGCTTCCTTGCTGCCGTTTGGGGTCTCTTTGCTTCGGGTTTTCACGACAGCGTTGGCTTTCTTGATCTGCTCCTTGCGCTTGCTAAGTTCTTGCCTTCGAAAATGGCTGTACTTGCAGATCGGTCGGAGTACTTGCAGATTGATCAAATCCTCCTCGAAATTCTGGCCAAGCTGCCGAAGCCGGATCAGAAGCCGAGCTTGCTGGTCTGCAACCGGTGGCTGAGCCTCCAGGGCCGGCTTGTGAGGTCCGTGAAGGTGAAAGACTGGAGCTTTGTGGAATCGGGTCAGGTTATTTCAACGTTTCCGATCTTGACCCAGGTTGATCTGGTACTCGGTTCATTGATCTCAGACCGGAATTCCCGGCTTGAGAGAAAGAGAGAGAGAGAGTCTGAGACGAGTTGAGAGAGAGAGAGGAATCGGTGAGGGGGAGGAGAGAGAGAATAGATTGAAGAGGGGAGGGGGGGGAGAGAGATGATTGTAATTTAATAATTAAAATAAGGTTAAAACTGTCAATAGTTGTTAGATTTGATAAGTGTGGTTAAAAAACTCTTAGTGGAGTAAGTGGACAATTTTTAGCTTAAAATCAGGTAAGTGGTCACGGCTGTTATAAAGTAGAGAGAAGATGGAGAGAAAATAGTTGGGAGGAAGTAGAAGTATATTCATTCAGTCTCATTAGCCTCCTTTATATAGAGGTAGGGTTTGCATCAAAGTACATAACTAATGAGTATTTACGTGGACAGCCATATAAATAATAATATTTACAACACTCCCCCTTGGATGTCCATTAATGAATGATGATATTGGACGCGCTTATTGTTGCCTCGTTAAAAACCTTGCCAGGTAACAAAAACCCAGTGGGACAAAAATAACCCTGGTCGAAGGACAAAAAGAGCACAACGCGCATATGTCCTAAGTAGCATGCTTCTGGATGCTCCCCCTAATGAGAATCTTCCCCTGATTGTTGCAAGCCTTAATTATGTATGCGATAAGCTACATGTATCATGTATAGTGGTTTGATGTGTCTATCACTGAAGTGAGACCATGTGTGCTTTGCATATAGGGGCTCATCACAAATTTTCATACCTGTAAAGTTTAAGCAATACCAACAAAGCTAGATGATTTTCATTAAGTCTTACCTCATATAATAAGGTTAGAAACAATCTCATATGCTCAAATTCATTCACTAAGTAATAGCTAAATAATATAAAGAAATTGACACATTTAACTTTGTATAGCTTAAAACATTGAAAATCATTATGGCATGCCTAGCCATACACATCAATATCTTTGTGTATTGATATGTCTCATATAAGCTCTTCAATAGCTCTAAATAATTCATAACTTTGCGAAAGTTAGAATATGTTGCAACATTATAATCATAATTCGAATTTGATAGTAGTCTCGTCATAGTACTCATTAAGGCAATTTAGATCTCGTTGACAAGAACGAAATGAGTACATATGAGCTAGCTTTAGACTCTTTGATTCCATGAGTGAGCTTCAGGCTCTTTCAACCTTTCATGGACTTGCATTTGATTCATTCATGTATTTGAATCCCTTGAGGATTTGATAAGAAATACACTTATTATGACACTTTGCTTTTGAGATTTTGCTTTTAGCAATGTGTCTTCACAATATACGATGACAAAGTGCCATAAATCTCTCGTCAATATAACAGCTATATGTAACACTATACTTATACTTATAGAAAATGTCATTCATATAAGGGAAGATATTCATAATCTCATGTCTCTATAAATAACATTGTTATAGTGATTTATCTTCACTTTTGATAAATACCCTTTTGTAACTTGTAGGGTTAGAGGTCCAAGTATTTCATCACGTTTCAAATATTGAATTTCATTGGAATTGCCTCTTTCCAATTTGGCCAATATATACTTTGTCGACATTCATAATGAAACATGGTATAGCGTCAATACAACCCTTAATGATTTTGTAGCTACCAAATGTAAATTATCATCGATGATCAGTTAATCATAGATCCCACACATTCTTATATGCATGCATTAGCTATAATAAGCTATTGATATTGGGTACCCATGCCACTTCTGGGGGCATACATTGTCACTTTCAGGACAATCATCTCTCATAGATGAATTATGTAGAATGTGGATCTTTTTACATATAATCTCATGTCGAGCACTATAGGGCTTGTATGATCTTCCCTTTTTGGGAGCTTAAAACTTTAGACCTGGTGGATATAATCCACAAAATTCACGCCATTCTTTAATAACATTAGTTTTCTCTCCCCCTAATGGCGGAGATACTTTCTTATTTTGACCACTTGTAAACATGTTTTGATAATATCACTTCCTTAGAGTGAAGAAATCTATTGGTTTGGTGGCGAACCCATACCAAATTTTAGGTCAAAAACATTTAGTTTATGAGCATAAACTATACTGATAAATAGTCTTACCAAGACATCAGCGATTTTACAAGGGACCAACATTGGTCTATGTCATTCTTTTCAAACGACCATATCATTTGGACCAACATGTCTGCTACCATGCATAGTTGGTCTAGATTGTCATGCAATCATGTTATGCTGTAAGGATTTTAATCCAAGTAAATTCTTTGCCAGTAATATCATTATCACTTTAGGTACAAAGCTCAAAATGAGACATGGTGGAAAAGTCTCACACACCAATTCATACCGTTCTTCAGGAACAATATTTCTCCCCCTTATGGCAGGAGGATTGTCTCATTAAAGTGACAACTCACAAATATGTGGTAAATAAACAATTTGATTGTGAGTAGGGTTAGCAGTCATCAAAACTTGTAAGTGATTCCATGCAACATGGCCAACAAAGATGACATAACTGTCAAGCCAAAATAGTGTATTTGGTTCAATGAACTTCTGGTTCATGACATTATATGCCTAAATTTACTGTATAAATTTGACACATATATATGAGGTAGCAAAACAGTCTTCTCCTACCATATTGAAGGTACTTAGCGTCAATATTTCAAATTTGGTAACATGATAGTAGCTCATTTAGAGCCATAGATCAAGATCTACAACTCTTGATTTGAGTGTTACCTTAGCTTGAGTAAACATCAATTGTGAAATATTGACAATTGGAATGGACCGAATTCATTTTGAACTGCTGGCCAGAATGATATACTCAAAATTTTGAGTTGAAGACTACAATCCATAAAAGAGTAACTTTATTACGTGGAGTCAACCGTTCACTGTCACGTATATATTTGGTAGTCATAAAGAGGAGGGACTTCAGGCCCTCATATAATTGGAGATCCAAGAAACTTGAGGTTTCAATTTTTCAATTTATAACAGCCTCTTAAGGAACATCAGGTTCCTAGATAATCAGATTTAGAAACATTTAGTTTCAATGAAAACTCACGAGATTACAATAAATATGTGGAATAACACAATAGTGCTTCCAAGTTGCTTATTGTAAGCAAAAAACATCAGGCATGTGAGATGAATCTCAATGTTCTTACTAGTCAATGCAATTTAATTTGACCGGTGCCCTTTCGAAAGTGGCTTGATAATCATCCACCATATAGTGTACCATAGGCGACACACACCCAATTTACAATTCCTCACATATGTGGATGTTAGGACAATATCTACATTGACTCTGATTTTTCTCTGCCATGATCCACTTCTGGGTGGCATTTCATGGTATAGCCATGTCAATCGGCTTTCTTACTATACAATGAGATATATGAGACGGGGAGATTATACATCTCTAGTAATATTGGAGGCATATAATGCAAAGGGACAATAATGTGTGCTCTTCTGGAGCCATCAATCAGATATGTAAGATCTGAGATGATTGTTATATTAGCCTCATAAGCATAACCATGCATAAAATTGCATTGCCTGAAAGTCACTCAAAACATAAGTTTGAAGATGACACAAATCAATTGGTAAGAATTGAACAGTAGATCTCATAGGATATACACGAAGTTTCTGGTCCGTGTTATACAAGTAAAACATGACGTTTAATTATTGTATTGTTGTTTGATGTAGATTAACATCAAATGCATTTTGAACTTCTGGCCAAAATAATATACTCGAAATGTCGAGTTTAAACTTAATGACCATGACTTATGAGTGAAGGACAGTAGATGGTCATCTAGTTAGTATGATCATTGAGGAGCTTCAGGTCCTCATGTAATTAAGGATCAAGGAACTACACGTTATGATCTCTTTTAATTACAAAAGTCATGATCACAAATTTGGGGTATATTCATACTTATTCATCATAAACCAACGGTCAAATATCTGCTTACTTTTAAATTGGTGTCAATAAAATCCCCTCAAAACTTCAGGTTTGGGGTTGACCGAGATTAAAACTCTTCGATAAATTGTCCACATATCCACTCGAAACTTATGGCTCGAGTTTGCACAATTAGAACTTCAGGTTCTAAGGTGGAATGCTTTAAGCAGGCATAAAGAAGAATGTATCAATCGACATATGAAAATTTACTCGAAACTTCTATTTCGAGTTGACATAAAGTCAAATAAACTATGAATGAATTGTATGTGTAATCGAAGCTTCAAGTTCGAATATTTTTTTCTATGAACTGCAAGTTCTAAAATTTCGTAATTTGAACTTCGGGTCAAATAAATTTGATGCTCGAAACTTCAGGCTCAAGGTGACTAAAGTGAAGCTTCAAGTTCACTTTTAACTAATTTATATTTTATACTCAAAGCTTCGGGTTTGAGTTTTACTGTTAGAACTTCAGGTTCTACTATGAAATTTTGAACTTCTGGTTCAAAAATATTACACTCAAAATTCATATGTTCGAGGTATAGGACTGCTGGTCCGTATGAGTAACAAAATTTTTTTTTAAAGATAAATATTGTAACGAAAGTACATAACAAAATAGAAAAATTGCAGGGAAGAAAAATAAATAGATAATGGAATATATTTTACAGTGGAAACTTCTGGTTCCTTGAATGAAGAAAATACACAGAACTTCTGGTCTGGTTAACTTCACAAATATGACAATCTTGTTTCTCTCCTCTAATTGCACAAGAACATAATTTCAAAATAAGGTGAAGAACTTCAAATTCACATTGTTGTGCGGAGGAGGGAACCCTAATACCCAAACATTTTGAGGAACTTCTGACCTTCTTATAATTATTGGGGATAAAAAATGTGTGAGTTCATATGCTTGATTATATAACTTGGAGGATCTTCTGGCCCTCGTAATTGCATAAGTTCTGAAGAGCTTCATGTCACAATTTTCCAATTTACATTTCCTGACCCTAGAGGAACTTCAAGTCCTCATATGATCAGTGATCAAGCAACATGCGATTTTGATCATTGTATAATTCTGAGGAACTTCTGGCCCTCGTTAAGCTTTGAGAAATTTCATGTTGCAATTTTATCATTATGCAACTCTCGAGGAACTTCAGGCCCTCAGTAATTAGAGTAAGAGACTTCAGGTCTCAATCACTTTGTATTACAAAATTCACAGTTCCATATGTGACTTTATTCATCGCTGGAATTAATAGTAAAGAGAGTAAATTAAGATTGAAACTATACCAACATACCTGAGTTTCTTTCAATTACGTGTAGTTCCAATGATGTGATTCAACTCGCACTGTACCGCACTATATTTCAATTCGGGTATTGCATATATATATGATATGATGAATATCAATTTTAAAACATAAGACACAGTAGTACCATTAGCTAGCACTGATTATACAATAAAATATGCTATACTATAAAAGATCCACTATGCTAGCTCTAATATCAAAAACAAAATGTCATGGTCTAAATAAAAGGAACAGGAGCTGCAATTGAAATTAAACAAAACATAGATGGTACATATATAACATAGTAGTGATTCGTCAAAAGCAACAAGTTGGAAAAGTTAAGCAATTATATAATATATAGAGAATCAAGCCAGTTCGTCATCTAGGAGTTAAGAAACAAATCATATATTAGTTTTTGCATAATTGGAAAAATTAAGCAGTCCTGCAATATGTAGATATCAAGGTGTATATGGTCTCGGGCTTTGTATCTATGCATATAACCGACTTGCAATATATATGTATCGCAAACAATGTTAAAAAAAAATCATCACATGAATATGAATCGCATAAGTCAATCAAAAAGGATAAACCCATAGATCATGAGTTAGGTCAAAAAGCAAGCAGCTTACACCAAAAACTCTTAGATCATCATAGAGTTTTCAGAAAAAATAAAAATAAGAGCAAAGCGTGCTGATAACGTGTTATAAAGTAGAGAGAAGATGGAGAGAAAATAGTTGGGAGGAAGTAGAAGTATATTCATTCAGTCTCATTAGCCTCCTTTATATAGAGGTAGGGTTTGCATCAAAGTACATAACTAATGAGTATTTACGTGGACAGCCATATAAATAATAATATTTACAACAACGGCCGCTATATATATATATATATATATAGAGAGAGAGAGAGAGAGAGAGAGAGAAGCTGCCGCACCGCTAAACCAGACCAGTGATTTTCTGGAAGGCAGGGTTTGGGTTTTCGGCGGGCAAGGGCCATTTATGGGCTGGGTTTTTTTTTTGTTTGAGAAAGTTTGATGTCAAAACAATTTTAGAAAATAGAAATTATGAATTTCTGTCCAACATATTGTTGGTAAAATTTCCAACTTCAAACTCTCCCCTTCTAATATGAAAATACATGCATCTGTGTGTGTGTGAGGAACATTAGACCCAGCCAAATTCACAATCCATTATTCTTTAAAAGTGAAACTTCAAAAAATTTGGCTACAAAGCTCACAATCACCAGAAAAGATAAAACTTCATCTTCATACAGGGCTTTGGACCGATATGATGATGAAGAATCATGACCGTGCGGGAGTATAAGTTATACGATTGCCATGGATTCTTAACATTTAGTTTTCCCTTATAATGTATTTTCAATTACAAGTTAACGTGAACAGAAAAGTTCAGATACACACAACAGAAATCCAGTAGTTCCAACAAGGTCTTTTGACATTTTTTTTTATTGTAGAATGGATAATTAGTGTAACCAAGAACGGGATCAGATATGTAGAATGTATCTCTGATGTACTTATTTAGAGGAGCATTAAGCTCAAATCTCTTTGGCAAATCTGGATTAGCCAAGAACCAACGACCAAAAGCAACAAGATCTGCACTGTCTTCAGCCACAGCATTGTTCCCATCTTCCCTGTCAAAACCGCCAACAGCAATGAAAGTACCATTAAAAGCCTTTCTCATGGGTACAAGACTCTGGGGACATTCAATTTTGTCTCCAAGTGTCTTCATTCTTGGCTCAATCATTCGGCAGTACAGAATTCCATATTTGTTCAAGGAATTGACTAGATAAAGGCCCAATTCCTTTGGTTTAGAATCTCCGGATTCCATATAGTTGGCAAATGGAGATAATTTAATTCCAACTTTATCTGCTCCTATCTCGTTGACAACAGCTTCAACAATGTCTAGTGCAAATCGGCAACGCCTTTCTAGAGATCCACCATATTGGTCTGTTCGATCATTTACTTGATCTTTTAAAAACTGATCGATAAGGAAGCCACTGGAGCCATGAATTTCAACTCCATCAAAGCCTATGAAATCAATAAACAAAAATATTATGGTAAGGAAGAATTATGAAATTTGTCATTCCCCAAAACCAAAATGAAGAGAAGATGATAACTTACTGATCATATAACGAAGTGAAAGTAAGAAATTGATATTCCTAGAAGACCTGTACATTTTATTTTTCTACTACAACTTTTCTACTCTTCGAACAAGACATTTTTGGTGCACCACTTTGATATAATACGGACATGTAAATTCATTTCATATTTAACTTAAAAAAGATTACCAGCTTCCATAGCATTCCTTGCAGCAAGTCTGAAATCATTGACAATTTGAGGAATTTCATCTGCCCTTAATCGTCTTGGAGGTGTGAATTGCATAACATCAATACCATTAGATCCTATTTGGGGTGTTAGGTACTTGTCAGTAGAAGAGATTGGTGCTTGCCCATCTGGCTGAAAGCCTATAGGCAAAGAGGAACAGAATCACCATGAGACAGAATATATTATATTGAAGGAACATCAAATTCATTGATCTACAACAGCCCCGTAGCAGAAGCAGTCAAGCAACATTGATAAATAATAACATTGGTCAAAAAGAAGTTTATAATAGGATAGGTTCAAATCGTTCAGTAAAATACAGTTACTATGCAATGCAGGTTCTCTGGACCCAATCAAATATATCCATGTTTCATGTTATTCTCCAGGTTGACTTGGCATAAAATGGTTCCATAGATCTTAAGAAACCATAATATCTTGCCAACAGAGAAACGAGATGTCATCAGCCACAGTCATTCACTTGTTATGAGGCATAGCAGATGCTACACTAGTTCTGAATTCTGAGTTATTTTAACTTATCCAACTTCTTCCACATTGAAACTTTATGTTATCCTATTAAACTAAGGAAGAACAATTAGCTTTCAAATGCTACACTAGTCTAATAAGTCACATATGCTCACAAGAGTTTCCATGATAAAGTCAAGTCAAAAAGGTATAAGTCAGGAACGCACCACTATTTGAAACCCTCCGCACATGCCAAATCTGACAGAAGAAGACACCCCCTTTAGCATGTACAGCATTGACGATGGGTTTCCATGCTTCAGTTCAACTTGCTCCTTTGACCATATACCAGGGGTATCTGGATACCTTCACATATGAAAGAAACAAATAAAAGATCAGATAGTTGAAATGGGGAAGTTGCAAAGATCAGATAGCTATTCATGAAGTTACCCTTGTGCTGTGTCAGAAACTCCAGTGGCTTCAGTTATGAGAAGACCCCCTTTGGATGCTCTCTGAGAGTAATATAAGATGGCAGGTGGCTGGGGAACATATCCATATGATCTCTGTCTAGTCAATGCCGGTAAAACAACTCTGGAATGGATAAACAAATTACACACTTATTAATTCAACAACCATCAATACTATGGAATTACATCTTCCTGACAAGTTACAAAAAGCGATAACATATCTAGCCTTGAAAATATTATCATATCTTCTTAACCAAACAAAATATGAAACATTACCAAACATAAAACGGATTATGAAATGCTTGAGGCCGAAAGGATACTTACTTTTAGTAATCAATTGCAACTAAAATAAGAAATTCAGTGATGAATTTATAGCAACATAGTTCAGTTGTAATGAACCCCATCTGGTGGAAACATTGATTGATTATTAATGTGTAGTCCTAGTCATCATATATGCAGATAATTTTTTTCAAAATTGAAGCTCACTGGTTATAATTTCTGTCCTTTTACTGCTTACCACACATACTATTCGCAATATTTTAGTTACAAAGATATAACAATCAACTTTCTGAACTCTCCAAAGTTTGAAAGTATGGCCTCCATTGTTCATTCAAGCTGAAAGATTGAACAAATGCATGGTGGCAGAAGATGCTAAATTAGTAGTGAATAATAGGTTAAAAAAACAGAACCACTGTAAGCTAACCTGCAAGCAATAAGCATAGCTAAACTAATTTGAGAAAACAAAAAAGCAGTCAACTATTTCATTTTTTGTTCACCAATTGGGACTTTTCGCAAACTGGTCATCTAAGTATAGAAGTGATGTGAATATGCTAATGCTACATAACAATAGTACAAACCTAGCCAATGAAGGTTCCACATTATCATCTCCACTCCACGGTTGAAGAAGGTGCTGCCCTACCAGTGAAAAATCCTTTTACAATACACAAAAAGAAGTAAACTTTCCATTTTCCTAATTCTCTCAATTGGAACTCTCCTCAAACACCTGGTCTGCTAAGTTCACACAACCAAACTCATTATGGCTAATCATGACCCAACACACAAATTCATCAAAACCCAAGATTCATTGGGTCTTTGCAACATCATCGTTCTATAATGTAGAGTAAGATTAAGCAAGTATCTAACTACATCAATCAATCATAACATGACTTTTTTTCATACTTAAGCAGTAAACTTTCTCATTCCTTGTTCAATTCGGATTTTCCACAAACACATCTTCTGAGTTTACAAACCAAAACCCAGAGCGTAATATGCCCAACTAATGCACAAACAAAATGACCCAATTCAAATTTGGAAGATGAGAAAACCAAAACCTGTTCTTGGGCTCTAAGCAATATCAACCAATGTAACAATGCAGAGAGAAAGATCAAGCAGGTTTACCTGTGAGAAAGATCAAACTTTCCCAACTTGTAAGGAGTGAGAAGAGGAAGTGTGGGAGCTTGGTTAGCCATAACTTGTTGGAGTTATAATTGTTCTGGTGTGGAAACGAAGGGAAGACAGAATGGAGTCTTTATACGTCTGAGAGTGAGCTAGAAGACAACGTCGGCTGCTGGGAAACAATAACGTTGTAAATGGGTTCATCGTCAGTGTCACTTTGATGGCTAATGCGTATTTAGAGCAATTGTTTTATGATGATTGAGATGCTCTGTGACGTTTGCGGTTACGTTGGTTGTGGTTTTTAGGGGATTAATGTACGAACTGGGAAGTAATATTATTTATCGCAGCTCACTGCGTGTGACTGGAGCCCCTGAAAAGAGTGGGCTCTTCCTTCCTTTGATATTGGAACCTGCCGTTATATTCCAAAGATGAAAATCCAAAAGCAGATGGTGACGTCGTGCCCTCGGTTTTATTTTATTATTTATTTTATTTTTTGCAATAAGTGACATAATATTGGATATGTTTGTCTTGATTCTCCAGGGGAAGGGGTGAACTGGTGAGTGTTATTAATGCAGTCATATAAGGCTCTTGGAGTCACCATCAATGAGAAGTTGTTTGTAGCCTGCTTGAACTGTAGCTCTTAAGCCTGCTCCTAAGCTTGACTCTTCAGCTTGCAAAACATTACTATAACTAATATATTTGGCACTAGCAATTAGCACATCCTTCTGCATCTCTAATTACAAATCCGGAGGCAGCAGCATCTTGGCTTTGTCTAATTGAACCATCAAAGTTAAACTTCACACTACTCAATAGAGGAGGCTCTCATTTTATCTTTAGCTGATTCCCGGGTCTTGAGGGGTGAGGAAGCAGTTGAGCAGGCACTCCAATAGTCTCTTCCAAATTGAGCAACTACATTGAGGACTCAATCAAGATGAGGTTTTATATTTCTGAAAATCCAATTATTTCTTGCTTCCTACACTAGCCAACAAAGGAGGATTTTAGCCAAGTTGTCTGAGCTTGATGAATTTAAGAAGTGCTTTGCCAGTTCTTGTAATCTTCAATTCTAATGCCATTTAGCGTTTATACTTGAGGGTGAATGACATTATGGTTTATATTAGGGTTTTCTTGTCTCACCTCCCTATCTAGTGCCAAAATCATTTCCAATGTGGTGAGATTATTAACCACTAGGACCGGACTTTCTACCTCGAAAGTATCACTTGAACTCTTATCGGAAGGTGAGTTCTTGATCACTTGATGAGAGTACGTATAAACCGTGCAAATTATTGCCAAGAGGGGGAGGTATGGACATAAACACCTAAATAGCCCACAAATTAAAAACATAAGTAAACAAGAATGCACGAAAATAGACAAATCATCACACTAAAAAGAGTAACTGCACAAGTTTTCCTAACTTTTGCAAATTGCAATTGTTAGAGTTTGCTTAACTATATACGCATTTTTTCTCAAATTTATGCAATTTTCTCTAAAACTCGTTTTTTCACCAACTTCATTTTCTTTATCGAAAGAGCTTTAATGGCGCCTCTAAAAGATTAGAATCAAACTAGAACTTATAAGTAGAAAGCAAAAGGGACAAGGATCCTGAATTGACATAATTCCAAATTAGTTGTAACGAATTTGGCGTAGTTCCAAATTAAGTTTGGCGGAATTCCAAACTAAGCGCAATGTTTGGCGTAGTTCCAAACTTAGCACAAAGTTCAACACTTAACCGTTCGGTAACTCTTTTTGAAATACGACCAGGTGAGAATAGGTGCTGGTTTGGTAGAGCAAGACTCACTTAGAACGCTGCACAACACCCGGGATAAATTCCTAGCCTATTACCTAGACATCGTATTCTACTAAGGTGAGCCTAGTTGTGAGAAGTGATAATCCAATACGTTAAAAGGTAAAATCCCAATTCAATTTAATTTAAAAGAAAAATAAATCCAACTTTGGGTTTGTCTAACACTCAACCTTTCGAAAACTCCTTATGAACTAATTCAATCGGATAAGCCTAGTTGGGAAGAGTGAATAAACTCGACGGTACAAATATGGACTCCTAAACCACAAGTTCTAATTAAATTCAAATCTAAGATAAGCGAATATTAAGGACCATTACAAATTCAAAGAAATCTTAAATTAACAAGACAAAAAGAAAAATTTGAACAAGTATAAGCAAGTGAGTAGTTAAGACTAACTTTCACAAATACAATATGCTCGAATTAGTCGATTTTACTGCTATTACAACTTTTTACTTTAAACAACCAATTTCAATAAACTGAAAAGGTGAAACTGCAATAAGTAATAACCAAATATTAAATAGGCAAGACTATTTTTCCAATTTCAACATGCTCAATTTTATTTTTTCTTTACCACAATTTACCACTTACTTATCTAAAGAACTTATCACAAATTTCAAAAACAAGGTAACTAACACAAAAAAAACTACAAAACTAAGGGAGCAAAGTAAAGGTAAACTAAGAATGGGTTTTCTAGTCCCACGGTAACCTAAGCTAGAGATTGAGTTTTACCTCAATCCTCGGCAACAGTGCCAAAAACTTGTTGAAAACATCATTGAGTATAAAATGTGTGCAAATTTGTGTATGATTCACCCTAGTCCCAAGTGAGGAGGCCAAGTTTTAGTAAGGGAAAATATTATCGTACCCATAGGATTAGGAGAAACTCTATCCTATCTAGAGTACAGCAAATAAACCTAGAAAAATATGTAAAGTCTACCTTTTTACAATGAACAATTATGGAAGTTTGGAAGCCAAGAATTGCACGGATGGTATTCACAATGTTAAGTGGTGAAAACGACTTGATTGTTTTTAAACTAAATTGAACTACAAGCATTTAAAGTAAACAAAATTAGCAAAAGTGTAAAAATTTAACCAAATGAGAAAAATAGAGACTTAGGCATCACACCTACATTTACTCATGCACAAAATATAACCCAATTTTAATGTAATAACATGCTTTCCTAAATTCCTCCTTGATTTTTCCTAGAGAAACCGAGTTACCAACTAGTCATGCAACCTAACCATGTTGCTAAAGTAAAGATAGATTACCTTAGTGCCATTTACATTTGTTAAAACATAAAAGGGCTTTGTTGGAGACGAAAAATTCCAAAGGGGAATTTGACTCGCCAATGAATATTGACTGGAGCAGGAGCTGACCAGGAATGATTGAGAAGCTTCCCTCATTGTTGATTTGGAGATGTCCATTAGCTCGAATGAGATGGGATGTACCTGCAGAAAACCTTCCGACGCTCAAGTTAGAAACTATTTGAGCTGTGTGTAATAGAAAGAGTGGGAATGAGATATCATACTTGGTCTTCTTGCCTCCTACTTATAAGTATGAGGCGACTTGGGTCATAACTCGTGATTTATTACCGCCTTTACACATGTACTTATTTTTTAGCTTTATGATCGTCATCATTGTCGCGCTTAATAGCCGTCATCATTGCAGCATTTACAATCGTAGTTATCACCGCATTTATAGTCATATTTACTCGTATGTCCATAGCAGAGTTTAATCGTCATGATTGTGAGTCAAATCAGTTGACTACCCCCATAATACCCCTTTGTTTTTCTTTGTTGTGCACTTATCTAAGCAGAGGAAGAAAAACAATTTGTTGCTTATGTATCATTGTCGTCCTTACCAAGAACCGACGCTTAAGAGAAGTTCAATAACAATGAAAACCGAGTATATTCAGAGGAGCAAGAGTTTGAAATCAAATCGTATATGATGAATTCATGGATTGCTCTCAAGGCAAAGAGTTAGTTTCTGTATGGGACACCGAGTTGCCCCCATTTCCCCTCGATTCAGATAGACAACTCTATTCATTTTGGCCACCAGCCTCAACTATCTATTTTGGCCATCGGCCTCATATATTCATTTCAGCTACTAGCCTCACACATTTCTCTAGGTTCCTCTAGGCCGCCGGCCATACACATGCATTTCGGCCACCGGCCTCACACATTGTTTCTGGTGGCTTTCTCCGGGTACCTCACATAGAATGCTATACCACCTGGGGTACCGATCCAACACCTCAATCCTGTATTAGAGACATAGCGTTAGAGGGATAAACCGTACCGGATGGTTTATGTCCCTCCGATGCCTGAGTAAGATACCAATATACAAATGAATTATATAAATAGTGGATAAAGGAGTTATTACTCGTAAAAGGTGGTTGTGCTGATGCTTTAATACTCGAGCAAGGGAAAGGGGTTCCCCCTATCTTCGATGTGGGATGAATGTTGTCCCCTTGCTGCTATATCAGCCTTCTGGTGTATATTTAGATGGACTATGTTGGTCAGGTCCCGGGCCCTGGGTGCCTGGGGTGACAACCCACATGGGCCCCGCCATGGGGGGTCATGGACCCAGTCCATAGCATGGTACCTGGGGATCCCAATGGGCCTGGAGCCGATAGTGCCAAACCTAGTGAAGACTTCCCTAGTATGTACACACATACATTTAGCCCACCGGCCTCCTGCATTCATTTATGCCACTGGCCTCATATATACATTCCGACCAGCGGCCTTATGCTCACATTCCGACCACAGGCCCCATGTATTACTTCGGTTGCCGGCCTCGGTATTACTTCTGCTGCAGGCCTCATGTTTTCATTCCAAAATGAGTCATTTCTTCAGTAGGCAAGTTTACCATAAAATTTCACGAATTAAGCTAATAATATTTCAGCCATTTTGGCCACAAGTGAAAATTAGAAAAAAAAAGGAAAGAACATTAGTCTACATTACCGTGATTTTGACCTTTTCGATGCGGGTTCCATCCTCGATCATACACCAGGATAGCATGACAGATTCTAGTAAAGGGACATACTAGGTGGAGTCAGTCTTCGGATGCAATTACCACGTCCTGGGGGTCACAACTGATGTTCATTATCTCTGTCTTGATTTGCTTGAAGAAACACCTTTTTTGTCCCACATTTTCTTGGTGTTGAACATATCTGCAACGTCTTTCTTTTGCTTGCGACTGTGGAAAATATTGAGAGATGAAGATTCGGCTGAACGTTGTGGGCTTTTGCCTCATTGATTTTTTTTTTCTTCGTCAAAGGATTCTCCTTGTCGAGGATATTTTTTTCTTTGTTGATGACATCTTTCCTTCGTCAAGGGCTTTCCTTGTCGAGGAGATTTTTTTCTTCGTCAAATGCTTCCCTGCATCAAGGATATTTTTCTTCGTCGAAGGCTTCTTGTTGAGAATATTTTTCTTTATCAAGGGCTTTCTCATTGAGGCCATTTTTGTTTCTCGAAGGCTTCTCTTTTTGAGGATATTTTTTTTCTTTGTCAGTCGAGGAGATTTTTTTCTTCGTCAAATGCTTTCCTGCATCAAGGATATTTTTCTTCGTCGAAGGCTTCTTGTTGAGAATATTTTTCTTTATCAAGGGCTTTCCTCATTGAGGACATTTTTGTTTCATCGAAGGCTTCTCCTTTTTGAGGATATTTTTTTTCTTTGTCAGTAGTCCTTTTACTCGTCGCCAAGAGCCTCTTTTCTCATTGATAGCTTTTTTAATTCGAGGTTTATATTCCATCACTCCCATTTCTTACCAATGGAAATCAGATTCCTTGATATGTAGATCCCGCAATCACTTTTTAGGGAAAAATGTTTCCCACATACCACTTGTTGGCAACAAAAAATTCGAAAGGCAAATTTGACTCGTCAATGAATACTGACTGAAGCAGGAGCTGACCAGAAATGAATGAGAAACCTCCCTCATTGTTGACTTGGAGTTGTCCATTGGCTCGAAAGAGAGGGGAGGTACATGCAGAAAACCCTCCGACGCTCAAGTTAGAAACTGTTTGAGTTGTGTGTAATAAAAAGAATAGGAATGAGATATCATGCCTGGTCGTCTTGCCCCCTACTTATACTGTGAGCCGACTAGGGTCATAAATCGTGATTTATTACCGCCTTTATACCTGTACTTATTTCTGAATTTTATGATCATCATCATTGTTGCACTTAGTAGGCGTCATCATTGCCGCGCTTGAGTCAAATCCGTTGACTACCCCCATAGGCTTTGATGCCACAAAGCTTAAGGCCTCTCGACTTTTAAATTCAAGGCACCAAGCATTAAGCTCAAGGTGAGAAATTCAAGAAAATTAACCTAGCTTTTCTCTTAGGAATAAGCTAAGCCACCACCTATTTAGCTACACTTGTTCACTGATTCAAGAATTTGTCAAGATCATGTTTCCAATTTATTAATTTCCTAAAACATGCTTCTAGGTGACACACTTAAGAGGCATTAAAGTAAATTAGTAGCAAGAGATTCAAAACATACATAAACATAAAACAACATGGAAAATTACATTGTTTTGTGCATGAGTTAGCCCTAACTCCAAATTCAACTATTCACAACCCATATTATTAATTATACATATAAGCCATAAAGTGGTGAACCCAAGATTTAATTTATATGGGGGATATGAAAAATATATCAAAAAATTTAAAAAAGAAAATTAGAGACAATTCGTTATTTAGCACAACTTGTAAACAATTAACATTGAGGTTCATAACAATTCGAGTAAGTATTTAGTGAAAAAAAAAATAGCTCACACATTTAAAGATATCCTCAACCAGATAAAAAAAAAAAAAGAAATAATTGTAAAATTGAGGGAAGACGAAAATTTCACTATTGTTCAAACCGTAGAAGTAGAAATACAAACTCACAGATGTAATTGTCGTGATGTCTAAGAGCAAAATTCTAGTAGTGATTAGGGACCCAAGTATTAGACCGTTAAAATAACCTTAAACCTTCTTAATTCTTATAACCTATGATGTCACTAACTCTCACCATTATTCTCATCATAATTCTCACTATTATTTTCACCATAACTATAAAATAATTCTAAATTAATTTTACTACCAACGGACTTAATTTGGTGCGAGTTAAATAAGGAAAAATGAAGATGACAGGCTGATAATATTTCCAAGTTCTTTTGATAAAGTATTTCATAATGAATATGGCTCATTAGACAAAATAACTACATAATGATGTGGGTTGAAATGAGGATGCAACAACTTGTTACTCATATTAGTGAACACTAAAAAGAGAGTGTTCGAATTATTATTTTGTGATTGGAGTTTGGGGTTTAGGGTTGTGATTGAAAATGTACTGAGTATGAATGCATCATTGGAGTACATGCAAATTGCAATATGGAAAAACGTATTGCACATCCCCATTTGCATTTGCACTATATATAATGAAAGATCTGAGTCTTATCATCTGGGCCTACAGTTTTGTCAGCCCAATCAATTGACAAGGTCTAAGAATTACATAGTGTAATTCAAAAATGGTCGTTGACCATCCCGCCAGTAGTATTAACGGTCTACACATAAATGAACATATACTACTGCCTCTCC
This sequence comes from Rosa lucieae, assembly GCA_024704745.1. Lineage (NCBI taxonomy): Eukaryota > Viridiplantae > Streptophyta > Magnoliopsida > Rosales > Rosaceae > Rosa > Rosa lucieae. The sequence continues at coordinate 43,879 of JANPXK010000567.1, forward strand.
ATTGCAGCCTACTACTCAGATTCTTAACGCGTTACTCATGCTTTTCTTCCATTTTTTATAACATTTCACACAAAAGCAGAGATCCTATAGCATAGACACTGTTTTACTTGCATTTGATCGTCCTTCAGTAAAGACAATAAATATCCTGCAAATTGATGCACATATAGAACGTAGAAGTCCACTGTCGGAATTAACTCGGTGTCTAGTATGGTTTACTGCCTGCCTACGTTGAAACACTTGAATTAACAGCCCAGTCAAATTAGTTCGCGTAGGGCTCATGAAAAGGTTGTAGTCAGATTCTTTCCAATGGTAATAGGCGCCACCTCAAACTTGCCTACAAACAAATACATGAGATCTATGGCTTGTCTAGCCTGGACTACTACTATGGATACAACGGGTAGTTGGTGATGTAAATGTAATGTCATTGGAGTACATGCAAGTTGCAACATAGAAAAATGTATTGCACATCCCCTTTTGAGTTTGCACTGTATATAATGAAAGCTCTCAGTCCTACCCTTGGTCTGGGCCTACAGTTTCGTCTAGGTCTTCAGTTTCATCAGGCCACTCAAAATGGTTGCTAATTCTTTGCATTTGTATGTAAGTTGTCTATACTTCGTCAGTCACGAGGTCACACGCACTTTAATTGCTGCCTTTAAATTTAATCTCTCAACCGCCCAGTCAAGCATGAGGCCACGAACCTGGCCCTATAAATAGACCCATTTGGCAAGCAGAAGAGCATCAAAAACCACAGTAACAATGGCTTTCCAAACAATGTTGATCCTTCTCCTTCTTCTAAAGTCTCTCCCATACGAGATAGCCTTCAGCCTCTAAACGTACACTTGGGCTTTATAGCGAAATCTCATGCCTGAGATAGGTTTTATAGCTTAATCTCAGGTGGACTCTGCTTTCTTTACTGGGGACATAGTTTTATGTCAATTGGTTAAAGTTTGATACTGCAACCACTTCTAATGAGAAGCAGAGATGCATGAAGACCTCAGATTAAGATATATTCGAAGGGGGGATGAGGAAGCGTTGGCACACAACATCTCGACAGCCAAGCAACCAAGACTGAATCAAAAGTCCACATGAAGATCTCAGATCAAGATATTGTATTTTCTTATTGTGTAAAGCCATTGTTGGCCTGTAAACTTTGATACGTATTGCCTTTAGAAGCAAAACCACATATTGAATACACATAATGCATTTTTTATATTCCTCAGCTATATGCTTGAAGGAATAATATAAATGTAAAAGTAAACCAAAAAAAAAAAAATAGCAAAGTAATCTAATTGTTGCCTCAGGTATAGGCTTTATAGCATAATCATCAGGGAAAAAGTAACTGTAAGTGCAACATCTTCAAGTTCAGGATATTCATTGTAGCTTGAAGAATAGCAGACATTTTTTGGTGAAAATTCATAAACTGTACGAATAACCTTACAGTGAAGTTATGCCCATGCAAATGAATTGAGCAGGTGTATCTGCATCAAGGATGATGAAACCTCCCTTCCAAGTAACATGCTAAGCAGGAAGATACAAGCGATATAGATGGAGACTAGAAAATATATTGAGGAGGTCTCTTTTTCTACCGTCTATCCCAGCATGAGATTTCACTATAAAGCCTAGTGTTTAGAAGTTGAAGGCTATTTCATATGGGGGAGATTTTATAAGGAGAATGATCATCAACAAAGATAAGAAAACCACTATTGCTTTTGGTTCTGATTCTCTTCTGCTTCCCAAATAGGTCTATTCCTATAGCCAAATGCATGTGGTCTCGTGCATGACCGGTTGGTTAAGAGGTTAAGTTTAATGGTAGCAATTAAGGAGGTGGTTAATGTCATTATCTCGGAGAGATAACATACAGCAAATTTATTATCGAGATAATCAAGAGTCCAAATTTGATTTATTGTCCTTCACTTGCCTCCACGACTCCCAGCCGACCTTGAATTCTTCCAAATTCACTTGCACTGGCCCTATAAATAGACCCATTTTGGAAACAAAAGAGCATCAGAAACAACAGCCTCCTGCTTCTAAAATCTCCTCCATACAAGGTAGCCTTCAGCCCTTATAGACACTACGACTTTATAGCGAAATCTCATGCCTGGGATAGGCTTTGGAGCACGGAAAGCTCATTCTGGAGCCTGAAATCTATTTATACTATTGGGGCGCATAATCAAACTTCAACTCACCGGACGCACATCATGTATCGTCAATCCATACTACTAAAACCTACAATCAAATCTAACTATTTCTCATCAAAGGACACAAATTCACTGTCAATCCACATTACGGAAACCCTCATTCTCAAAAACCCCTCGAAATCTCTCACAAAACCCATTCAAATTTCTCAAACACTCATCACCCACTCCCATAATCAAGAAACCGGACACAAAATTCAGAACCTAGAAACACCTGTGAAATTGCTTTGGTATATTTCTCATTAAAGAGCATAAATTCACAACTGAACCATCGCAAAAAGCCCAGCTTGGAACGGTTTCAAGGTTTGATTTCAAAATTAAACTTTCCTAAGTTGTAAAGAGTAAGGAGGAGTTGTGGGAGCTTTGTAAAGAGTAAGGAGAGGAGTTGTGGGAGCTTGAGCAGACATATATAAGAGTTCAGTCCTCTACTTCAGATCTATTTGGTTTTTCAATTGGTTTTTCATTTTCCTTATGTATAAAAAAAAATATGAATAAGACGACCGAGGTGTCTTTATACCTTCAATTGGCACCAGGAACCAAAAATCCCCTACTTACCTAATATAATTCCCTCCTAACTTGCCCTAATTGCCTAAACCGGCCCATGAATTGTCAACTAGCAGAGCACATGGCAGTTCCTCAGGAAATGAAATGTCCCCACCTCTGTTTCAAGGGAAACTACACTTCGACCAATGAGTAGAGAGGGAAGAGGAACATCTACCTGTGAAATAATCAGACTGGTTAATGTGTCTCTGGAATCTGGAACATATATTTGCATGCTTCCTTCACCTTCTCCAAAGTCTAGACCTGCCCAAATTCACAATCCATGATTCTTTCTAAGTTAAGCTTCAAAAAACCTAGCCACAAAGCTCACCAATCACCAGGAAAGATAAAGCTTCATCTTCATACAGGGCGGTTCAATATGATGGTGAAGAATCATGATCATGCAAGAGTAGATGTTATACGACTGGCATGGATTCTCAACGTTTAGTTTTCCCTTATAACGTATTCTCAATTACAAGTCAACGCAAACAATAAGTCAACAGGAAAGTTCAGATTTCAGAAGTTACAATTTCCTCAGGTATGTCATTATTATGATACACAAAAACAGCAGACCCACTAGTTGGTACAAGTCAAAAGACAGGCCATTTTTATTAAATTCATCTTCTACAAGGCTACAATCAGTTAGCATTTTCACGTAGCCACAAGCTACAATAAGACAATTGACAGGGCACTTGAAGAATCTGGTATGACTTACAATATAGAACAGCTACACTACACCAACTGAGAACTCTACAGTCTGGAGAACCAGACTGTCCCTTGGTATTTTAATTGTACATACCATGAAAGAAGAGTAACAAGAAAACTTTAAAGCAGACCAATGCAGGAATAATATATAAGCGAGTTCAAGCTACCCATACTCAGCTGGAAACTCAAGCAGTGCAGTCAAGAAATGGATAATCAGTGTAACCAAGAACGGGATCAGATATGTAGAATGTATCTCTGACGTACTTATTTAGAGGAGCATTAAGCTCAAATCTCTTTGGCAAATCTGGATTAGCCAAGAACCAACGACCAAAAGCAATAAGATCTGCACGGCCCTCAGCCACAGCATTGTTCCCATCTTCCCTGTCAAAACCACCAGCAGCAATGAAGGTACCATTAAAAGTGATGCGGCTGAAATAGCCTCACAATTTAACCCTGCAAAATGTTGTTGTCAGTATAGGATAAGCAGGGATCGTTCAGTCCGGGGATTGTAGGGTACACCTACACAAAAAGGTCAATTAACAAATAAAAGAATAAAATGGGGGGTTTTGAAATTTGGTTCCTAATCTACTTAAAATAAAAACAAAACAAATAAAACTATATACAATGATCGACTTCCCTAACCTAGACCAATACCACTCAAATATTACTAAGTGTAAAAACAGAAAATCCATTTCAACATGCTACAAAAATGTGCCCATCTTAAATGCCTAGATAAGAGCTCAAATGAAAAGCCTCAGCGGATCAATCCATTTATCTGATTCGTTCTAATGTAGGCATGGATCGGCAAAGTCCTTACCAAGCCTAATACTACTAATTTTCGAAAACACTCAGCGTAATTCTCTTAACTAGTAGTATTATCCAACCCTCGAATCAACTCACACGTGCAAATTAACCATTACACATAGAATTTAACACGTAATTTCCAGAATCATTTAATCATTAAAGCAATGATTTTTACCACCCGTTAGAACTAATTACTACTGTTTAACTCAGCGTCTTAACAAATAACAATTACTCTTGGCAAATTAAGCAAACACACAAGAACTCTCACCGTTATTCTAGCATGCAAACTTATTAACCTAACTCTGAAAATTACCTAAACACGTAAAAGGGCACAAGATTGTAACATGCATCATAAAAGAATTCTCGAAATTAACTCAATAATAAACTGAAAATCTCAAAAATATTAATAACAATATTCTGAAAATTTCATGTCTCCAATTACACAACTCGCAAATTGAAACACACAAAACCGAAACAAAAATTATAAGTAGAGTCATAGTTACACTTTGAAGCTTTCCTCAGCGGCTTAGCAACAAGGTGATGAACTTGTCTCTGCTATGGTGGTGGAGCGTCCTTGACTCAGCGCCTAAGAGCTTTGTAGATTGATGGATGGATGGTGGTCACGGTCTTGTAGGAGATGAAGGTTTGAGGAGTGAATTGGGCAGTCTTGGAATGGTTTTTGGCCAGGAAGTGATAGGCAATGAATTATCTTGGCTGGGAAGTGATCTTGGCTGGGAAGTGATGCTAATTCTATTCTGGACATTGCCTATTTATAGGGGAGCATTGGTTGGTTTTCCCAACTGAAACGTCTCCTTTATGGCCTTAACTCCTCTCATAATGGGGCAATTCCTTTAATTTCCGAGCTGAAACGTCTTTCTCTTATTTATTTTTCAGCTGAAACATCTTTTTCTTTTATTCCTCAACTGAAAACGTCTTTCTCCTTTATTCCCCTTCTTCATTGCTTGGTCAAATATCTTAATGCTTTATTTTATGACTCAATCATTGCTGTTTCCAAGAGTTCCACCAGGCAAGGTTTCCTACAACAAGCAGGAGAATATCAGAATTTTCTAGAGAAAATAAAATGTAAAGACCGCAAAAATAGTCGACAGTGAGGAATCCTGATCCAGCTAGGATTTTTCATGAATTTTACTTTTTCCGCTTATTTCACTCCAAACACTCAACAAGACTCTCAAAATGACTTAATGACTCAAAACACGAAACTTAAGGGAGAAACAAGGCTAAAATGGAGCATATACTCATTAATATCGTCACACTTTTTGCTCCTATCAAAAAGCCTTTCTCATGGGTTCAAGACTCAGGGGACAGTCAGTTTTTTCTCCAAATGTCTTCATTCTTGGCTCAACCATGTGGCAGTACAGCATTCCATATTTGTTCAAGGAATTGACTAGATAAAGGCCCAATTCCTTTGGGTTAGAATCTCCGGATTCCATATAGTTGGCAAATGGAGAAAATCTAATTCCAACTTTACCTGCTCCTATCTCGTTGACAACAACTTCAACAATGTCTAACGCAAATTGGCAACGCTTTTCTAGAGATCCACCATATTGGTCTGTTCGATCATTTACTTGATCTTTTAAAAACTGATCGATAAGGTAGCCATTGGCGCCATGAATTTCAACCCCATCAAAGCCTATGAAATCAACAAACAAAAATAATAGGGTAAGGAAGGATTTAGAAACTTGTCATTCCCCAAAACCAAAACGAATAGAAGATGATAATTTATTGATCATATAACGAAGTGAAAGTAAGAAAGTGATATTCCTAGAAGACTTTTACATTTTATTTTTCTACTACAACTTTTTTCATCTTCGAACAAGACATTCTTGGCACCCCACTTTGATATAATACAGACATGTAAATTCAATTCATATTTAACTTAAAAAAGATTACCGGCTTCCATGGCATTCCTTGCAGCAAGTCTGAAATCATTGACAATTTGAGGAATTTCATCCGTCCTTAACCGTCTTGGAGGTGTGAATTGCGTAACATCAATACCATTAGATCCTATTTGGGGGGCGAGGGACTTGTCAGTAGAAGAGATTGGAGCTTGCCCATCTGGTTGAAAGTCTATAAGCAAAGAGGGATAGAATCACCATGATACAGAATAGATTATATTGAAGGAACATCAAATCCAATGATCTACAACAACCCCATGCATAGCAGAAGCAACGTTGATAAATAATAACATTGGTGAAAAAGAAGTTTATAATAGGGATAGCTTCAAATCGTTTAGAAAAAATACAGTTACTGTGAAATGCAGGTTCTCTGGACCCAGTCAAACATATCCATCTTTCATGTTATTCTCCAGGTTGACTTGGCATAAAATGTTTCCATAGAAACCAATCTGACATCTTAAGAAACCATAATATGTTGCCAACAGAGAAACGAGATGTCATCAGCCAGAGTCACAGCAGATGCTACACTAGTTCTGAATTCTGAGTTATTTAACTTATCAAACTTCTTCCACAACGAAACTTATGTTATCCTATTAAACTAAGGAAGAACAATTAGCTTTCAAATGCTTCACTAGTCTAACATGTCAGATATGCTCACAAGGGTTTCTATGATAAAGTCAATTCAAAAAGGTACAAGTCAGGAACGCACCACTGTTTGAAACCCTTCCTGCATGCCAAATCTGACAGAAGAAGACACCCCCTTTAGCATGTACAGCATTGACAATGGGTTTCCATGCTTCAACTTGCTCTTTTGACCATATACCAGGAGTATCTGGATACCTTCACATATGAAAGAAACAAAAATAGATCAGATATTTGAAATAGGGAAGTTGCAAATTCTACTGCATCTTGTGACTTAAAATTTTACAAAAGCAAATTGATAGCTATTCATAAAGTTACCCTTGTGCTGTGTCAGAAACTCCAGTGGCTTCAGTTATGACAAGACCCCCTTTGGATGCTCTCTGAGAGTAATATAAGATGGCAGGTGGCTGGCGAACATTTCCATATGATCTCTGTCTAGTCAATGGCGCTAAAACAACTCTGGAATGGAGAAACAAATTACACATTTATTAATACAACCATCTAACGTTCTTACTGGACAAAGGCAGTACCTATGGAATTACATCTTCCTGACAAGTTACAAAAAGCGATAACATAACTAGCTAGCCTTGAAAATATTATCATATATTCTTAATCAAACAAACATATGAAACATTACCAAACATAAGACGGATTATGAAATGCTCGAGGCAGAAAGGATACTTACTTATAGTAATCAATTGCAACTAAAATACAAAATTCAGCGGTGAATTTAAAGCGACATAGTTCAGTTGTAATGATTAATGAACCCTTCCGGATTCACACCCCACACATGTACCATCCCCGTCTGGTGGAAACATTGATTGATTATTAATGTGTAGTCCTAGTTACCATGTATGCAGAGAATTTGTCTCAAAATTGAAGCTCACTGGTTATAATTTCCGTCCTTTCACCGCTTACCACACATACTATTCGCAATATTTTAGTTACAAAGATATAACAATGAATTGATTTTCTGAACTCTCCAAAGTTTGAAAGTATGGCCTCCATTGTTCATTCAACCTAAAAGATCGAACAAATGCATGGTGGCAGAAGATGCTAAACTAGTAGTGAATAATATGTTAAAAAAACAGAACCACTACAAGCAAAAAGCATAGCTAAACTAATTTGAGAAAACACAGAAGCAGTCAACCTTTTCACTTTCCTTGTTCACCAATCGCAAACAACTGGTCTTCTAAGTTTAGAAGTCATGTGAATATGCTAATGCTATATAACAATAGTACAAACCGACCCAATGAAGGTTCCAGATTATCATCATCAGCATTGTTCACTCAAATTAAAAGAGCAAACAACCCATGGTTGAAGAAGATGCTACACTACCAGTGTAAAAACCTTTTACAATACACAAAAAGCAGTAAACTTTTCCATTTTCCTAATTCTCTCAATTGGGACTCTCCTCAAACACCTGCTCTGCTAAGTTTACACAACCAAACTCATTATGGCTAATCATGCCCCAACACACAAATTCATCAAAACCTTGGATTCATTGGGTCTTAGCAACATCATCATTCTATAATGTAGAGTAAGATTAAGCAAGTATCTAACTACATCAATCAATCATAACTTGACTTTTTTTCATACTAAAGCAGTAAACTTTCTTATTCCTTGTTCAATTGGGATTTTCCACAAACACATCTTCTGAGTTTGCAAACCAAAACCCAGATCATCTTATGCCCAACTAATGCACAAACAAAATGACGCAATTCCAAATATGGAAGATGAGAAAACCAAAGCCTGTTCTTGGACTCTTAGCAATATCAACCAATGTAACAATGCAGAGAGAAAGATCAAGCAGGTTTACCTGTGAGAAAGATCAAACTTTCCCAACTTGTAAGGAGTGAGAAGAGGAAGTGTGGGAGCTTGGTTAGCCATAACTTGTTGGAGTTATATTTGTTCTGGTGTGGAAACGAAGGGAAGACACAATGGGGTCTTTATACGTCTGAGAGTGAGCTAGAAGACAACGTCGGCTGCTCGGAAACAATAAAGTTGTAAATGGGTTCATCTTCACAGTCACTGCGATGGCTAATGCGTATTTAGAGCAATTGTTTTATGATGATTGAGATGCTCTGTGACGTTTGCGGTTACGTTGGTTGTGGTTTGAGACTTTGAGGGGATTAATGGATGAACCGGGAAGTTATATTATTTATGGCAGCTGACTGGAGGCCCTGACATCGTGTCTTTCTTCGAAGAGTGGGCTCTTCCTTTCTTTTATATTGGAAGCCTGCCATTCCATTCCAAAAAACTAAAGGAAAATTCTGGAAACCACCTGAGGTGGCTATCCACATGGCCCTGATTACCGTTGATCTGTGGCTTTGAAAATGTGGAGCATATCAAACCGTCCGTTTTCTGTTACCATGTTTACATCGTTAACGTTAGTTTGTTGTGCTCAACGGAAAAAAAAAAACAAGGGGGACCAGGAGAGGTAAAAATTGCATGGAGGTTGTTCGTCCTTCTTGGCTGCATGGGGTGGCTGCACCGTGGCTTTGGGCTGGGTTCGGAGTTGGATGAGTCGGATCGTTCTTCTACTCTTCGAGCTCTACACATTGGTATTGTTAGTTTTCGATTTAATCGAGTTTTGACCAAATTGGTGTTTTGGGTGACGTCGGCTTCGTCGGAGTTCATTGTTCTCGGCGACTTTTCTGCATCCTCCGACAATTCCGGTCATCGTTTGTGGTAAACAAGGTAAGCATCTTCGTCTTCTCAATGAGTCCTCTACGTTTCTGTGCTTAAATACTAATTTTGGTTGAGGATATATGAAAGAGTTGGAAATCTGGGCAAATCCCGATTGCCACTGTTCATCGTTCTCAGTGACCATTTTTGGGATTTGGTGATGAACTTCAGATTGAGAGCGTTTTGATCCAGTTATGAAACATGTGCACTGCATGTGATTGCAGTAAATATAAATTTACTGACAATTGTTTTTGGTGCAAACATCAACAGAGCGTGAAACCCACGCACTGTTAATAGGCCAGTTGGAGATCCACCCGGGGTGGAGAGCAGACGCTCTCAAAACAAAATCCAAAAGCAGATAGTGACGTCGTGCCCCCGTTATTTTTTCTTTTTTCTTTTCTTCTTTCTTGAGAAATGAAATTACAAAGAAGCCCTACAAGGGATCATACCAAAGTACCAAACTAAATCCTAGTGCCCTAAGTTAGCTAAAGCATCAGCCACAACATTGGCTTCTCAAAATACATATTTGAAGGAAACAACATTAAAGTTTACAACAAGTGACTTAATATTATATATGTTTTTCTTGATTCTCCAAAGAGGGGGTGAAGTGTTGTTAATGCAATCAATAAGGGTCTTGGAGTCACCTTCAATGAGAAGTTCATTGTAGCCTGCTTGAACTGCAGCTCTTTAGCCTGACTCTTCATCTTGCAAAACGTTACTATAATTGATAGGTTTTAGCACTAGCAATTAGCACATATCTTTTTGCATCTCTAACTACAAATCTGGAGGCAGCCGCACCTTGGCTTTGTCTAATTGAACCATCAAAGTTAAGCTTCACACTGTTCAAGGGAGGAGGCTCCCATTTTATCTTTAGCTGATTCCCAGGTCTTGAGGGGTGAGAAGAAGTAGTTGAGCAAGGTTGGGCAATGTGGGGTGCCTCGCCAAACTTCTTGGGTGAAAGGGCATAGTCTAAAAAGATGATCATGAGTCTAAATTCTCCCAACACAAAGCACAGCTTGGGTCAATATTATTTGAAAATTTTAGTCTTAACTTGGACCTTAACTTGGGTCAACTTGAAGCCTATTGTACTTGTGAAAACTACGTACTCTTTTTCCTTATACTTGTTCCAATTTCACTTTTAGTCATGTTAATTTAAAATTTCTTTGAATTTGTCAAGGTCCTTTAATTTCACTTCCCTTAGATTTGAATTTAATTAAAACTTGTGGTTTAGGAGTCTATATTTGTATCATTGAGTTTATTCACTCTTTACAACTAGGTTTGTCCGATTGAATTATTTCATGAGGAGTTACCGAAAGGTTGAGTGTTAGACAACATCTAAAGCTAGATTTCTTTTTCTTTTAAAGTAAATTGGATCGGGATTTCACCTTTGTAACGTATTGTTTTATCACTTCTAGCAATTAGGCTCCCCTTAGTAGAATAATATGTTTAGGTAAGAGGCTAGGAATTTATCCCGAGTGTTGTGCCGCGTACTAAATGAGCCTTGCTCTACCAAAGCCGCACCTACTCTTAGCTGGTTGTATTTCAAAAATAGCTACCGACCAGGTAAGTGTTGAACCTTGCGCTTAGTTTTCAACTACACCAAACATTGCTCTTAGTTTGGAATTCTGCCAAACCTCGTTTAGAACTACGCCAAATTCATTACACCTGATTTGAGATTAAGCCAAATTCGAAATCTTTGTCTCTTTTAGCTTTTCTATTTCAAGTTGTACTTTGATTCCAATATCTTAGGGACACCATTAAACTAGAACTTGCATGTAGAAAAGTAAAAGGGACAAGGATTCCAATTGGCATAGTTTCAAATTAGGTGTAAAGAATTTGGCATAGTTCCAAGTTAAGTTTGGCGGAATTTTAAATTGAGCACAATGTTTTGGCGTACTAAGCGCAAGGTCCTACACTTAACCGTTTGGTAACTCTTTTCGAAATATGATCAGATAAGAGTATGTGCTGCTTTGGTAGAGCAAGACTCACTTAGTACTCAGCACAACACCTAGTATAAATCCCTAGCCTCTTACCTAGACATCGTATTCTACTCTACGTACTAAGGTGAGCCTAGTTGTGAGAAGTGATAAACCAATACATTACAAAGATAAAATCCCAATCCAATTTACCTTAAAAGGAAAATAAATCCAACTTTGGGTATTGTGTAACACTCGTACCTTTCAGTAACTCCTCATGAATTAATTCAATCAGATAAGTCTGGTTATGAAGAGTGAATAAACCGATAGTACAAATATGAACTCCTAAATCACAAGTATTTATAAATTCAAATCTAAAAGAAGCGAAATTAAAGGACCTGGAAAAATTCAAAGAAATTTTAAATTAACAAGCCAGAAAGCTAAATTGGAACAATATAAGCAAAAAGAGTGAGTAGTTAAGACTAACTTCCAGAAAGTACAATATGCTCCAATTAGTCCAATTTTACCGCTATTACAAATTTTTTTACTTTAAACAACATGTTTCAACAAACTAAAAAGGTGAACTTGCAATATGTAATAAGCAAATAGTAAATACGCAAACTATTTTTCCAATTTCAACATGCTCAATTTAGTCTTTTCTTACCATAAGTTTCCACTTACTTAACTAAAGAACTTATCACATATTTCGAGAATAAGGTAACTGATACCAAAACAACAAAACTAAGAAAGCAAAGTACAGATAAACTAAGAATGGGTTCTAGTCCCATGGCAACCTAAGCCAAGAACTGAGCTTTACCTCAGTCCTCGGCAACAGTGCCAAAAACTTGTTGGAGACATTGTTGGTATAAAATGTGTGCAAATTTATGTATGATGCATATGTGCCCTACTCCTAGGACAAGTCTTAGTAAGGGAAAGTAAGAGTATCATACCAAAAGGATTGGGGGAAACTCTATCCTAGCTAGCTGGATTACCGCAATTAAACCACAAAAAATATGCAAAGTCTACCTTTTTATAGTGCACAATTTCGGTTCTTTGGAAGCCAAGAATTGCACGGATGATATTCACCATGTTAAGTGGTGAAAAAGGCTTGATTTTTTTTTAAAACTAAATAAAATTACAAGCATATAAAGTAAACAATATTTGCACAAGTGTAGAGATTTAACCAAATGAGAAAAATAGGGACTTGGGCATCACACCTAGCCTTACTCATGCACACAACATAACCCAATTTTAATGTAACAACATGCTTTCATAAATTCCCCCTTGATTTTCGCTAGAGAAACTGACCTACAAACTAGTCATGCAACCTAACCATGTCACTCAAGCAAAACTAGATTACCTTAGTCGACCCATTTACATTTGCTAAAACATTAAAGGGCTTTGAGGCCACAAAGCTTAAGGCTTCTCGACTTTTAAACTCATGGCACCGAGCATTAAGCTCAAGGTGAGAAATTCAAGAAACTTAATTTTTCCGTTAGGAATAAGCTAAGCCACCAGCTATTTAGCTACAAATACTCACGGATTCAAGAATTTGTTAAGTTCATGTTACTAATTCATTAATTTCCTCAAACATGCTTCTAGGTGACAAATCTAAAAACACACTTAGGAGGCATTAAAGTAAAGTAGCCAAGAGATTCAAAATATGCTTCTTTTTTTTTTTTTTTGGCCAAAGAGATTCCATTAATGAAGGGCCAGAACGGCACAAACAAACTGTCCATAAGGACACCCGGTACCATTCACTGTTACAAATCTTGCTCAATTATTCAAAGAGCCTATATAACTATGTAAAGTCGTTTCACAGAAAATAAAATATCTTGAATCCTCCTTTACCAATGCACACAATTGTGGTACTCCAGAAGATTCATTTACTTGGTGTAAAACCAACCCTATAGTATACAAGCTCGAAGCACCTATGATAAACATAAGTGTAGTTATTCTGATTAATCCTCCAGGATCCCAAATGCGAAAACCCATAGAACTGTTAACCCAACATATGTGGGCACCAATTCTGGTTTGGGGACCAATTTGTTCTAGGCCACCAAATCTACACCCAATTTGGGTTGGACCTCCACTGGGACTTGGACCAGCGAACTGATCTAGGCACCCACCATGACATGAGCACCTATCCATTTGCAGCACCTGTGATCATGGCCATGCCGACCACCTCTATGTCCACCGCTGCACAACTCTTAAGATGTGTAGCAACGCTGTTCGCCACACTCATTGACCAAAGCACCCAAAGCCCATCACCGCGCCTTGTTTTGGACCTCTGGCATGAACATGTTGATTCTCGACCAAGGTCAGATCTCGACGCATACCAGAAAGCAAAGGGCAACCTCTGCGCCGTCGAAACCAATCCAAATTCTCCTCAGATGGGAGGCCGGGGATGGCGTAACCGCCTTCCACTTCGAATCCATTCCAGTGCGACGCGGTGGGGCTGAAACGCTAGTATGTCTCCTCAGCGAGAGGGAACTTCGATTGAAAACTTGTCGACTAAAATCAACATTGGCTTGCTGCACAAAGACAGCGAGATGCAGAAAGGGGTGATCTACTTGACGTCGGCGCAATATGCCATTGATGGAGCCCTAATCCAAAGCGGTTAGAGTTTGCTAGGATTAGGAGCTTTCGCAGAGAGAGCATTACAAAACATCGAGGAAACTACGAATCACATGAGTTTCAAAATATGCATAAACATCAAAGAACATGGAAAATTACATTTTTCTTTTTTTGTACATAAGTTAGCCCAAACCCCAAATTTAACTACTCTGAGGCCATCTCCAACCCAAAGGATTAAAGGGCCAAATGGCTAAAATTTGACAATTTTCATGTCCAACCCAAATAGTTAAGGGTTATTTTTTTAGGGCTAAAGTGAAACCTAAAGGGCTAAATATAACCCTTGATTTAGCCCTATTACCTTTAAAAATAATAATATTTTATTCAATGGCCTAGGGAGACCCAACTGATTGGATCAGAAAATGGCGAGGCCCACATCATGTGATAAAATTTGGGGTTAAATACAAATTACTACCCTGTGGTTTAGGTCCAAAATCAATTCAGTCCCTGAACTTCTAATTTCATCAAAAACACCCCTACACTTTCAATTTTGATCTAATAGGTCCAATTTGTTAGTTTTCCGACAATTGAGTTATTTAACTTGTTAATGTGGCTCATAAATGGCCTATGTTTTATGATGTGGTGTCGAGGTGGTCTGCATAGTCAATTTAGGAGTGAGTCATGCTATTAAAAATAAATAGTTTTTCAACAAATAATCCAACTATAACTTGAACTCATAACAGAATATTAACGAATTGGACCTATTAGATCAAAATTGAAAGTGCAGGGGTGTTTTTGATTAAATTAGAAGTCTAGGGACTGAATTGATTTTGGACCTAAACCACATGGTACTAACTAGTATTTTTCCCTAAAATTTGCATGCATGTGCATTGCATGTGTTAGTGTATTTTCAAATGTTTAAATCAATGGTCCATATTAATTACATCTTATAATCTGATAGTTATAAATGGCTATACCTATAATAGAGGAAATCCTTAAATTTTTATCTCTTACTTAGGTTATACATATTTTTAGCTAGAATGTTTTGATGAATTTTTTTTTTTGTACCTTTTAGTTAGGTTGATTTCCCATCTCTATTTGCTAATTTTACAATACTAATTATATTTTGAATTATTGCAGGTTCATTATGGATTCGAAAGTCAAATTGAAAAAATAAATAAATCAATGCTTAAAAGCAATTATTTTGTTTCTATATTTAACTCGAGGGGCAAAATGGGTATGAAAATGTAATGACAATAGTCAATTAGGGATGGCAATGGGGTGGGCTGGGGATGGGGATCACAATACCATCCCCATCCCCGAGGTCATTCTCTACCCCCATCCCCGCCCCAATCCCCAATAAAAATATATTGGGGATTCCCCGATCCCATCCCCACTGGGGACTAAGCCTCCAAACCCGCCCCAAATCCCCAATAAGAATTTAATAAATAAAATAATTTTTTCTCATATTGCCTTTTTTAAAATCAAAATCTACAACAAATAAATTTAAAACATGATTAAATTCATAAATCATAATTTAGTGAGTGCAAAAGTAAAAGTGTAGACACTAAAGTAAAGTAGTAAATATATATATTTGTGATTTATATTATAAAAAATAAATTAAAATATATATAAGTAAATATATGTATATATTATTAGGGTGGGTTTGGGGATTGGGATCACAATATCATCCCCGCCCCATCCCCAATCTTAGATAGCAGGGATTGGGGATCCCTATCCCCATTCCCCATTTGTCCCCGAATTCTCCCCCCATTAGGGGAGGGTATCCAATGGAGCTCCGCTCCGCTGGGGATTTTTGCCATCCCTAAGTCAATGGACCTAGATTGATAATAAAACTACCTATGGACTGCATCCATTATGGTGAAATGAAATTGGACTTATATTCAAAAACCTCTTAGATTTAAATACAACGTTGACCAAAGTTTCCCTCCATGTCAAACTAGCCATTATTGGCTACTCCACCACTATCCACCACGTGCCACGGCGAGCCGGTTTTTTTCGTCTTCCTATGCCATTTTTTGTTTTTTCTTCCTCTTCTTCCTTGACTTCATCGAAAAGTGTGCTGCTCCACCTTCTTGTGCCGCCGGAAGGTTGCCGGAATCCAGCCGAATTCCGGCTATGTACTTTTTCATCTTCTAGTGCGTTTTGCTTCTTTCTTCATTTCGGCTTGGCTTCATTGGATTTGACTTAAAAGTGTGCAATGTTCATCGTTTGGATGCGTTTCCGAGCCTTCACTTAATTTCCTAGCATGATTTAATAGGAAATAGAATAACTATTTAAAATAAAAAAAGCAATACAAGAATTAAGCGAAAACGTAAGAGTAGGAGGAAAATTACTAGGTAATTACGGACCTAACAATACAATGTGAAACGTAGAGAAGACTAATTCCCTACGAGAAAAATTGAACTTTCCCAATTTATAAGGAGTATGGAGAGAAGATGTGGGAGCTTGAGCAGACGTATAAGAGTCGTGTCCTCAACGTACTATCCTATCTATTTTGTTTTTCGGTTGGTTTTTCATTTTTTTTTTGTATAAAAATATATGATTAGCAGACACAGGTGTGTCTTTATACCTTCAGTTGGCACCAGGAACCAAAAATCCCCTACTTACCGAATATAATTCCCTCTCAACTTGCCTAATTGCATAAACCTATCCATGAATTGCCAACCAGCAAAGCACATGGCAGTTTCAAGAAATGAATATCAACCAGCAAAGCACATGGCAGTTTCAGGAAATGAATTGTCCCAACCTCTTACAGTTTCAGGGAAACTACAGTTTGACCAATGAGTAGAGAGTAAAGAGAAACATCGACCTGTGAAATAGTCCGACTCAGGGGCGGATCTATGCACAGACTAGGACGGGCTCAAGCTAGTCCAAGATTTTTTGGCTTTAAAAAAAAAGATGTATATATATATATTTTTAATTGGGTAGCCCGTCCAGATTCCAGAAGCCCAGTAGCCCAGCCCTTGTAACTCCCCACTCCCGACAGTTAGAAGAATGCCTCCGTCAATTTCAGATAGCCTCAAGGTCGATGTCCATTTCCTAAAGGAATGACTCATCACCCATTCTCCCATGCCACAATCTCATCAAAAATCATTCCAGACAAGCATCCGTTTCTTGATTTCCTTTTAACCTCTTGATTTAAGCAAATTCTTGTTCATGCTTCCACTCATCGACTACAGGCTATTCGAAATATCGAACTGGAGATTGGAGAATCGTCTCTCACAATCGCCTCTCTCCTCCTCGCCAGTGCCGCCTGTGGCTCTCCTATCAGATACGTATGGATTATAATTATACTAAGGATTTTATGTGTTTGTGTTCTGCAAGTGGACCCCCCCCCCTCCCTCCAATTCAATTGTACATAAATATATAAAATATTAATCATTCCCGCTCTCTAAACCCACCAACATAATTGTCAGATTTATATTTAAAAATAAAAACAATAATATATGAAGAATCAATAAAATAAGAGAAAAAAAGTCAAAATAGTAATAAATAACTATTTCTATATGATTAGGGTTTTCACTGCTATCTATATAAGTTGGGGTTTGCAATCCCTCTTTCTACTCCGTAACCTTTAAATTTTTTTTTTTTACTTTCGAGACATGCAAAAACGTCGAGTTATGTTTTAAGATATATGGTTAATTTGAAATTGTATTCTATTCATCCTTTTAGTTAAAAAATTTTAATTACGAATTATTGTTTATTTTTTCTTGATTGTAGGCTTACCTCTTAAGAATTCTATTGAATAAGATTTTTATATTATTGTTATAATATATATATATATATATATTTAACTTCCAACTTACGTTATAGTAATTCGGTTATAAAATCAACACTTTATGTCTGGACTGCACCCCCCCCCCCCCCAAGATCAAATCCTGGTTCCGCCACTGGGTATGCAGCATTCTCTCCGAGTCTCCGTCTCCTTGTTCTGCAAATCCGCAATTTATTGTTTAATTGATGTGGGTTAATGTGATGCACTGATGTGGGTCTTCTTTCTGCTTTGCAATTGTTGTGGGTTTAATTGTTTTCAATACTTATTAGTTATCAAGGTCAGTGGGTTTAATTGATTTCAAAACTTATCAAGGTCTGAAGGTCGATCAATGGTCTTCTTTTGCTATGCAATTGTTGTGGGTTTAATTGATTTTAATACTTATCAAGGTCAGTGGCTTTAATTAAAGTATAATGCTAATGAGTAATCAATTTTGGGTTTAATCAAGTTGTATATCGATGCTCTGCTAATCAAGTTTGGGTTTAATTAAGGGAAAATCGTCCGTACAGTACCTGACCTTTGCCCCATTCTAAACTTCAGTACCTCACGTTCAGATAATATCAAAACGGTACCTCAGGTTCTGACCCCGACCGAAGAATGGTACCTGGAGCCGTTAGTTCCGTTACGGAAGCTGACAGCTGTCATATTTTGATCATTAAATGACCAATTTGCCCTTATTTTTTATTTTCCTTAATTTTCTTCATATAATATAAAAAAAATTCTGGGAAATCCCAGCCACAAAACCTAGAAACCTGCTTTCTCTCCATGACGACGTCGTCTGCTCAGTCCCAACAATCCACTCCCTCCTCCTGGGCTTTGCTCCCTGCTTGGAGGACCCGGATCTCGTTATCGCTTCTGTCAAAGTTAACGGACGCCGCTCGCCGACCAATCGACACCATCAACCGCCGTCTCATGAGCTTCCTCTACTTACGCTCCTCCGCCACTCCCTCAGCTCCCTACAAAGGCGTCACCACCTCCGACGTCACCGTCTACCAAACCCGCAACCTCTGGTTCCGCTTCTATGTCCCCTCTACGACGTCGTCTTCCCCCGCCTCTTTACCAGTCTTCGTTTTCTTCCACGACGGCGGCTTCAGCTTTCTCAGCCCCGACTCCTACGCCTACGACTCCGTCTGCCGCAAATTCGCCCGCGAAATCCCCTCCGTCGTAGTCTCCGTCAACTACCGCCTCTCCCCGGAGCACGGCTACCCCTGCCAGTACGACGAAGGCCTCGACGTCCTCAAATTCCTCGACCAAAACCCCGACTCCCTCCCCGACCTCGCTGACTGTTCCAGCTGCTTCCTCGCCAGAGACAGCGCCGGCGCGAACATTACCCACCACGTGGCGGTACGAGCCTGCCGTGAGCTGTTTCGGGTCGTGAAACCAATCGGGTTGATATCGATCCAACCGTTCTTTTGCGGCGAGGAACGGACCGAGTTCGAGATCAGACTCGAGGGCGCGCTGCTGGTGTCGGTGACCCGAACCGATTGGCTGTGGAAGGCTTTCTTGCCACAAAACCCAGAATCCTGCCACAAAACCCAGAAACCCGGTGGCTTCGTTGAGACTGAGGAGATTTGAGAGAGAGAGAGAGAGAGAGAGAGAGAGAGTAACAGTAGGGAGAAAGAAAGAAAAAATAGAAAAAAAGGAATTAGATAAAAAAAATTTAGATTAAGACATGAAAAGACAAATATATCCTTCAACTATCAACTTCCGTAACGGAGCTAACGGCTCCAGGTACCATTCTTCGGTCGGGGTCAGAACCTGAGGTACCGTTTTGATATTATCTGAACGTGAGGTACTGAAGTTTAGAATGGGGCAAAGGTTAGGTACTGTACGGACGATTTTCCCTTTAATTAAAGTGTTGTGCTAATCAACTTTGTGCTTCAAACAGGAGGCTTCTTTATGTTTGTTTGTTTAATTGTGAATGGCACTATGAATTGGAACTAAGAACTGGAACACAAAGTAAATGGCAAAAGCTTGAGTCCATTATTAAAGTAGCTCAAATCTACTGTTTTCCAAGGTACTTTTTTCTTTTCTGTTCATTGTGCATATAAAATTGTGGCTTATATTGTAGGTTTTTGTTTTTGTTAAATTAGTTATTATGAAAAGTAGTTAAGTTGATTTTGTTTTTTTAGTTTTGTATAAATATGCATTTGAGGGGTAAGGCTCACTACGTTCTCCCTTTGACTAGGTGTACCTTTTTTTAAAATTAATAAAATTCCCTCGCACCGTCGAGATTCTCCATATATATATATATATATATATGGAAAATACTTCAGTACATTAATGTACCGATACATCAAGTAGACTAGGTTCAATACAGAGGTAGACTAACTCGGTAGAAGGGCAGACTAACTCCATGCATGTCTACCCACGTATTGAGCTAGTCTACCTGTGTATTGAACTAGTCTACTTGATGTATCGGTACATTAATGTACTGTAGAATATATATATATATATATATTTTTTTTTTTTTAAGAAATCCTAGCCCACCCAAGATTTCAATCCTGGATCCGCCATTGGTCCGACTGGTTCATGTGTATCAGGAATCCAGAAGAGACATTTGCATTCTTTCTTCACCATTTCCACAGTCTAGACCTGCCCAAATTCACAATCCATAATTCTTTCCAAGTTAAACTTCAAAAAACTTAGTCAGAAAGCTCACCAATCACCAGGAAAGATAAAACTTCATCTTCATACAGGGCTTTGAACCAATATGATGATGAAGAATCATGATCATGCAAGAGTAGAAGTTATAGGACTGGCATGGATTCTCAACGTTTAGTTTTACCTTATAATGTATTTTCAATTACAAGTTCATGCGAACAATAAAATCAAGTTGACCACATTCAACAGCAAAGTTCAGATTTCAGAAGTTATATCTCTCAAAATTAAGATACACACAAACAGGCGATCCAGTAGTTGGTACAAGTAAAAAGACGGGCCATTTTTATAAAATCATCTTCCACAAGGCTACAATCAGTTTGCATCTTCACGTAGCCACAAGCTACGTTAAGACACTAGACAGGGCACTTGAAGAGTCTGGTAGAACTTACAATATCAAACAGCTACACTATACCAACTGAGAACTCTACAGTCTGGTCAACCAGCCGCTGCCGTTTGGTATTATAATTGTACATACCATGAAAAAAAAGTAACAAGAAAAGTTTAAAGCAGACCAATGCAGGAATAATATATAAGGGAGTTCAAGCTTCCCATACTCAGCTGGAAACTCAAGCAGTGCTGTCAAGAAATGGATAATCAGTGTAACCAAGAACTGGATCAGATATGTAGAATGTATCTCTGTTGTACTTATTCAGAGGAGCATTAAGCTCAAATCTCTTTGGCAAATCTGGATTAGCCAAGAACCAACGACCAAAAGCGATAAGATCTGCATGGCCCTCAGCCACAGCATTGTTCCCATCTTTCCTGTCAAAACCACCAGCAGCAATGAAGGTACCACTGAAAGCCTTTCTCATGGGTACGAGACTGTGGGGACATTCAATTTTTTCTCCAAGTGTCTTCATTCTTGGCTCAACCATGTGGCAGTACAGGATTCGATATTTGTTCAAGGAATTGACTAGATAAAGGCCCAATTCCTTTGGATTAGAATCTCCGGATTCCATATAGTCAGCAAATGGAGATAATCTAATTCCAACTTTATCTGCTCCTATCTCATTGACAACAGCTTCAACAATGTCTAGTGCAAATCGGCAACGCTTTTCTAGAGATCCACCATATTGGTCTGTTCGATCATTTACTTGATCTTTTAAAAACTGATCGATAAGGTAGCCATGAGCGCCATGAATTTCAACCCCATCAAAACCTATAAAATCGACCAACAATAATCTAAGTGTGACCAAGACTTTTGAAATTTGTGATTCCCCAAAACCAAAACGAAGAGAAGATGATAACTTATTGCTAATATAACGAAGTGAAAGTAAGAAATTGTTATTCCTAGAACATTTATACATTTTATTTTTCTAGTACAACTTCTTTAACTTCTAACAAGACATTTTTGGCTCCATTTTGATATAATACGTTTCTGTGAAAGGACATGTAAAATTTCAAATTTAACTTAAAAAATATTACCAGCTTCCATAGCATTCCTTGCAGCAAGTCTGAAATCATTGACAATTTGAGGAATTTCATCTGTCCTTAATCGTCTAGGAGGGGTGAACTGGGCAACATCAACGCCATTAGCTTGGGGCGTTATGGGCTTGTCAGTAGAAGAGATTGGAACCTGTCCATTTGGCTGAAAGCCTACAAGTAAAGAGGGATACAATCACCATGAGCACACAACAGATTATATTGAAGTATATCAAATTGATTGATCTATAACAACCCCATAGCAGAAGCAACATTGATAAATAATAACATTGGTGAAATAAAAGTTTATAATAGGATAGCTTTAGATCATTCAGTAAAATCAGATACTATGCATGCAGGTTCTCTGGATCCAATCAAACATATCCATCTTTCACATTATCCTGGCTGAGTTGGCATAAAATGGTTCCATAATACCAATCTGCGATCTTAAGAAACCATAATATACCGCCAACAGAGAAACAAGATATCATCAGCCACAGTCATTCGCTTGTTATGAGGCATAGTAGATGCTACACTAGTTCTAAATTCTAAGTTATTTTAATTTATAAAACTTCACCCACCTTGAAACTTTCTGTTTTCCTAATAACCTAAGGAAGCCAAACCCCTATCGCACACACATAAAAAAATAATAATAATAAAAATAAAAATAAAAAATAAATTAAAAAAATCCCAAGGAAGAACAATTAGCTTTCAAATGCTTCACTAGTCTAATTAGTCATTTATGCTCACAAGGGTTTCCATGATAAAGTCAAGTCATAAAGGTACAAGTCAGGAACGCACCAGTATTTGAAACCCTCCCCACATGCCAAATCTGACAGAAGAAGATACCCCCTTTAGCATGTACAGCATTGACAATGGGTTTCCATGCTTCAACTTGCTCCTTTGTCCATATACCAGGAGTATCTGGATACCTTCACATATGAAAGAAACAAAAAGCGATCAAAATTTTCAATGGGAAGTTGCAAATTCTACTGCATCTTGTGATTAAAGATTTTACAGAAAGAAACTTGATAGCTATTCTTAAAGTTACCCTTGTGCTGTGTCAGAAACTCCAGTGGCTTCAGTTATGAGAAGATCCCCTTTAGATGTTCTCTGAGAGTAATATAAGATGGCATGTGGCTGGGGAACATTTCCATATGATCTCTGTCTAGTCAATGGCGCTAAAACGACTCTGGAATAAATAAACAAATAAACATTTATTACAACCATCAATATTGTCTTACTGGACACTGGCAGTATCTACGAAATTCCATCTATATGACCAGTGACAAGTTTGAAAGAGATAACATAACTAGCTCTTGAAAATATTATCATATTATCTAAGCCAAACAAAATATGAAACATTACCAAACATAAACCGAATTGGATTATGAAATGCTCAAGGAGGAAGGGCAATACTATTCCTAATAAATTGCAACTAAAATAGAAATTTAACGATGAATTCAAAGCGACAGCTCAGTTGTAACGAACCCTTCTGGCTTCACTCCCCACACATGTACCATCCCCGTCTGGCGGAAACATCAACAGATTATTAATGTGTCAGTCGTAGTAATCATCTATGCAGATAAATTGTATCAAGATGTGAAGATTATTGATTCTAATTTCTGTCCTTTCACTGCTGACCACATATACCATTTGCAATGTTCTAGTCAAAGATATAACAAGAATTTGGCCTTTTGAACTCTTCAATGTTTGAAAGTATGGCCTCTATTGTTCATTCAAACTTAAAGATCAAATAAATGCATGGTGGCAGAGGTTGCTAAACTACAAGTCAATCATACGTTTGAAGTGATGTAAGCTAAGCTACAAGCAAAGAGCATAGCTAAACTAATTTGAAAAAACACAAAAGCAGTCAACTTTTTTCATTTTCCTTGTTCACCAATTGGGACTTTCCGCAAACAACGGGTCATCTAAGTTTAGAAGTGATGTGAATATGCGAATTCTACATAACAATGAAGGTTCCAGATTATCATCTCCATTGTTCATTCAAACTAAAAGAGCAAACAACCCTTGGTTGAAGAAGATGCTACACTACCAGACTACCAGTGAAAAATTCCATTTACAATACACAAAAAGAACTAAACTTTTTCATCTTCCAGGTTCTCTCAATTGGGACTTTCCTCAAACACCTGGTCTTCTAACTTTGCACAACCAAACCCAGATCATATCATGGCAAATCATAACCCCAGCACACAAATTCATCCAAACCAACATCCTTTGGGTCTGAGCAACATCATTATTATATAATGTAGAGTAAGATTAAGCAAGTATCTCAATAGATCAACCAATCACAACGCAAGACTTTTTCATGCTCAAACAGTAAACTTTCTCATTCCTTGTTCAATTGGGAGTTCCCACAAACACATCTTCTGAGTTTACAAACCAAAACCCAGATCATATTATGGTCAACTAATGCACAAACAAAATGATCCAATTCCAAATTTGGAAGATGAGAAAACCAAAACCTGTTCTTGGGCTCTTAGCAAGAATATCAACCAATGTAACATGCAATGCAGAGAGAAAGATAAAGCAAGTTACCTGTGAGAAAGATCAAACTTTCCCATTTTGTAAGGAGTAAGAAGAGGAAGTGTGGGAGCTTGGTTAGCCATCTATCTGATCTTGCAATCTGGGTAACTTCAAGTTCTTGGAGTTTTAGTTGTTCTGGTCTGAAAATGAATGGAAGACACAATTGGGTCTTTATACGTTTGAGTGTGTGCTAGAAGACAACGTCGGCTGTTTGGAACCAATAAGTCACTGCTTTAGTCTTACGAGGCTATCGTGGCCTGTGACTTTTGGATGCCATGCTCTGTGACGTGTGTAGTTACGTGGGTTGTGGTTTTGGGAGATTTAAGAACTGGAAAGTATTTACCGAGAGCGGCCAGTGTTGACTTGACCGGTGGCCGTAAGATTTTGTCTTTCTTTGAAAACGAGTTATCAATCGATAATTGAGGTCTTCCTTTTATGTTGAAACTTTTTTTTTTTTTTTGGTCTGAACCTTTTACTTTGAAACTTGGAATTCAATTTCAAGCGATAGGGTCCAAAGAAGAAAATGCAAAAGCAGAGCGTGACGTCGTGCACCTGTTAGCTCGGACGTTACTTACCCTTTTTTGTCGCTTTTTTTGTTTCTTCACGAACCCAACCCAAGCGATTAAGCGAAGTCTCGAGTGATATTCCTTAAAGGGTAAAATACCGATCATTAAGATGCGTAATGGGAACGGCATAGTTAACCAAATCAAATATAACCAAAAAGCCCATTTGGTTGGCAGGAATGTTAAAATAGGAAAATGATTTTTGTCCTTTCCAGACCGATATGGAGTGGTAGTTTTGGTATTTCCATGCGGGTGTTTGGAACATTACTGAAAATTAAATTAATAAATTTATTTTCCATTCCTATTGTAGTGTTTGGTAATTACCAAACCGACCGAATACTAACCGATATTTTAAGTTTGGTAAACCGAGTTTTTGGTAACTGAGACCAATAAAATCGAAATCGAAAATTACCGAAAAAGTTGGTTTGATTTTGGTAAATACCGAATCTACCGATTATCTAAATATTAGTTTTATATACTATGGTTTTCAATACACATACATGTATATTAAGAATAAACATAAAAAATTTCATAATAGTATGAACATTATTACATATACTACATTAATAGTACATGTATTTTAAGTAACCTAGTTAAAGATGATTAAATAACCTAGTTTTATTGAAAATGACTCAAACTTGATGTCATATATACAAAAGAAAGCTATAATTAGGAGATGAGTACAAAGCTTACCACTATAAAATTGACGAACCTAGTTTTGTTCGTTCTAATTTTAATTACAAATAATTAGTTGTTCTAAAGTTGGTAATACCGAAATACTGAATTCGGTAGTTCTGATTAAAAACCGAAAATTTTGGTTGGTAATTGGTAGCTCAATTTGAACCGAAAGCTTTGGTTTTGAAGTTGGTAAATACTATAACCGATTTGAACCGACCGAGTGATAGCCCTAGTTTGGTAAGTCATAAGAATGAAATATAAAATTATAATTTTCAATAACACCATTTTACTAATTAAAGTACAAATATGACATTAACTTATAAGGAATGTTTGCAAGGAATATAATTTTTTAGAGGGATATTTATGTAAGGACTAAATACTGTTTAGTCCTTGAGGTTTTGATCATAAAACACTTCAGTCCCTAACTTTCTAATTTCACACGTTAGTCCATGTACTTCAAAATTTCAGACCAATAGGTCCTTCAGTCTAAAAGTCGAGGCGAAATGTCTATTATGCCCTCAGTTCTTTTTTTTTTAATAATTATTCCTTTCTCTTTTTTTATTTATTCTTTTTTCTTTATTTTATTTATCTTTTTTTTTTCAACATAAAGAAAGAAAGGAAAAAAATAAAGAAAGAATAAAGGGAAAAAATTCCTTTTCCAAAAAAAATAAAATAATTAATTAATTTAAAAAAAAGAACTGAGGGCATAATAGACATTTCGCCGTGACTTTTAGACGGCAATGACCTATTGGTCTGAAATTTTGAAGTACAGGACTAACGTGTGAAATTAGAAGCTCAGGGACGAAGTGTTTTATGGTCAAAAGCTCAAGGACTAAACAGTATTTAGTCCTTTATGTAATTTTGCCTTTGATGGTAGGAAGGAATTAGAATACCACCCTTTACTAGGTAATTCAATTCAGGCTTTATGAGGGAGTCAATTTCCAGTCAAATCTCATTTTTTATTTCCTTTCCAATCTCTAATTACAAACAAACAACACCTCTACATGGAAAATGAAATTAATTCTCATTTCATACCATGATTTCCTACCATCCAAACGGGGCCAAAGGGTTCTTGACCAAATGCCCAAATGCCTAAATTTAGCCTAATAAGAGCTCACTTACTTCATAAAATATTTATGTGCTCAATTATCAATTTAAATGTCAAAAGATAATTTTAGTCTTTACTCAATTATTAAATTACAACTGCGATTAAATATCTCTCTCTTAAACAATACATGATGGCAGAATACGTTTGAAGTGATGTAAGCTAAGCTGCAAGCAAAGAGCATAGCTAAACTAATTTGAGAAACGGCAATGATATAGGGCCTCAATGAGGCCTAAGAGTTATGGCCTTAATTCCTAGGTGTCATGTCATGTAAGAAAATACAAATTTTATTTTCAATTTCACATAATAAATCTTACCACATCATACTATTGCAACACCAACTTTATCCTTATATTTCCTTCTAAATGTTTGGGGGTGAATCAATTACATTAATGATTAAATTAGATGAAAAAAAAAGATTAACTATTAATTATGTATTAATTTAAGAGATATGTCTACAAATCCTTTGACAAATATTTTTCTTCATTTAATTAAATTATTTCCTATAATTTTTCTTTCCATATAGCATCAATATAGTCAAGAAATAGGCTTTTCTTTCTAAATATTGATTAATTTCATCCCAAAAAAAAACATTAATAAATTGAATTTGGAAAATACGTATGTCTAAATTAAGAGATAAGAAAAAATTCAAGCCATTAATTATCATCTACAATCTAAATATAAGGGAAAAAAATAATAAAATCAAATATAACGTGAAACACTAGCTACATAAAGAGAGAAAAAAAAAACAAAGAATATATATAATCCGATGAATATGTATTTTTCACATTATATTTTCAAAATTTACAGGAACCCAACAAAGGTTGAATTCATATACATATGTTATGCAAATCTACTGATCAAGTGTACGTATGTGCAAATCTATTAACTGATCATGAATTACATGAAATTTTTTCTACTCTTGATTGAAGAAAAAAAAAATTATTGTTTAAATCTAAGTATAAGTGTAATGAAAAGAAAAAATGAAAAAAAAAAAAAAAAAAACCAAAATAATTTTTGTTTAGAAGAAAGCCAAAATAATTTAGATTAATTAGATTTTGGAAGGATAAGATTGTCCTTTTATCAAAAATTACATGTCATGATTTTATAAATAGATGATATGTGTAGGTGACATGATATGACACATAATATTGAGGCCTCATTGAGGCCACATATCATTTTCCTTTGAGAAAACACAAAAGTAGTCAACTTTTTTCATTTTCCTTGTCCACCAATTGGGACTTTCCGCAAACAACGGTCATCTAAGTTTAGAAGTGATGTGAATATGTTAATTATACATAACAATAGTACAAACCAGCCAATGAAGGCTCTTATCATCTCCATTGTTCATTCAAACTAAAAGAGCAAACAACCTATATGGTTGAAGAAGATGCTACACTACCAGATCGACTACCAGTGAAAAATTCCATTTACAATACACAAAAAGAAGTAAACTTTTTCAGCTTCCTAGTTCTCTCAATTGGGACATTCCTCGAACACCTGGTCTTCTAACTTTGCACAACCAAACCCAGATCATATCATGGCAAATCATAAACCCAACACACAAATTCATCCAAACCCAACATTCTTTGGGTCTTAGCAACATCATTATTATAAAATGTAGAGTAAAATTAAGCAAGTATCTCAATAGATCAACCAATCACAATGCAAGACTTTTTCATGCGTCAAACAATAAACTTCTCATTCCTTGTTCAATTGGGAGTTTCCAAAAACCACATCTTCTGAGTTTACAAACCAAAACCCAGTTATGGCCAACTAATGCACAAACAAAATGACCCAATTCCAAATATGGAAGATGAGAAAACCAGAACCTGTTCTTGGGCTCTTAGCAATATCAACCAATTAATGTGACAATGCAGAGAGAAAGAAGAAGCAGGTTTACCTGTGAGAAAGATCAAACTTTC
>JANPXK010000568.1:0-21697 GCA_024704745.1 Rosa lucieae
AAATCCTAAACCCTAGAAGGGAGAAGTTTGGAAAATCACTGTTCATAAGCACAAATTGAAACAAAGTGATCAAATTGTTTGAAAAAGCAACTAGGGCTATGAATCTCACTGAAACAAAACATTTAAAGATTTAGGATCCATTTCACCAAAAGCGAAAGCAAGTCCTAAACCCTAGAAGGGAGAAGTTTGGAAAATCACTGTTCATAAACTCAAATTGAAACTAGGGCTTTGAATGTCGCAAGAACAACACATTCAAAGATTTCGAAACCATTTCACTAAAGGGAAAAAATCCTAAACCTTAGAAGGGAGAAGTTTGGAAAATCACTGTTCATAAGCACAAATTGAAACAAAGTGATCAAATTGTTTGAAAAAGCAACTAGGGCTTTGAATCGCACTAGAACAACGCCTTTAAAGATTTAGGATCCATTTCACTAAAAGCGAAAGCAAATCCTAAACCCTAGAAGGGAGAAGTTTGGAAAATCACTGTTCATAAACTCAAATTGAAACCAGGGCTTTGAATGTCGCGGTAGAACAACACATTCAAAGATTTCGAAACCATTTCACTAAAAGGGAAAACAAATCCTAACCTTAGAAGGGAGAAGTTTGGAAATCACTGTTCATAAGCACAAATTGAAACAAAGTGATCAAAATTTTTGAAAAAGCAACTAGGGCTTTGAATCGCACTAGAACAACGCCTTTAAAGATTTAGGATCCATTTCACTAAAAGCGAAAGCAAATCCTAAACCCTAGAAGGGAGAAGTTTGGAAAATCACTGTTCATAAACACAAATTGAAACAAAGTTATCAAATTGTTTGAAAAAGCAACTAGGGCTATGTCACTAAAACAACACATTTAAAGATTTAGGATCCATTTCACCAAAAGCGAAAGCAAGTCCTAAACCCTAGAAGGGAGAAGTTTGGAAAATCACTGTTCATAAACTCAAATTGAAATTAGGGCTTTGAATGTCGCAAGAAGAACAACACATTCAAAGATTTCGAAACCATTTCACTAAAAGGGAAAACAAATCCTAAACCTTAGAAGGGAGAAGTTTGGAAAATCACTGTTCATAAGCACAAATTGAAACAAAGTGATCAAATTGTTTGAAAAAGCAACTAGGGCTTTGAATCGCACTAGAACAACGCCTTTAAAGATTTAGGATCCATTTCACTAAAAGCGAAAGCAAATCCTAAACCTTAGAAGGGAGAAGTTTGCAAAATCACTGTTCATAAACACAAATTGAAACAAAGTGATCAAATTGTTTGAAAAAGCAACTAGGGCTATGAATCTCACTAAAACAACACATTTAAAGATTTAGGATCCATTTCACCAAAAGCGAAAGCAAGTCCTAAACCCTAGAAGGGAGAAGTTTGGAAAATCACTGTTCATAAACTCAAATTGAAACTAGGGCTTTGAATGTCGCAAGAACAACACATTCAAAGATTTCAAACCATTTCACTAAAAGGGAAAAACAAATCCTAAACCTTAGAAGGGAGAAGTTTGGAAAATCACTGTTCATAAGCACAAATTGAAAAAGTGATCAAATTGTTTGAAAAAGCAACTAGGGCTATGAATCTCACTAAAACAACACATTTAAAGATTTAGGATCCATTTCACCAAAAGCGAAAGCAAGTCCTAAACCCTAGAAGGGAGAAGTTTGATGTCGCTTTTGGGAAGCGACCAATTTAACCCTGAAATGTCGTTAGTAGTATAAAGTAAGTAGGGATCGTTCTATTCCGGGGATTGAGGGTACACCTGTCAATGTAGGACAAACAAACAATTAAAATTAAAACAATGTATAATATTACAAAGATATAAAATATATACATATTTACGAAAAGGGGGGATTTTTTATTTTTATTTTCGAAAAAATAAACTAAGTTAACAAACAATTAAAATGCAAAAACATAAAACACAAATGGAATGAGAGAACAAAGATCAAAAACCGAAACATATGATTAAATTGATTCAAACCCTAATATTGTTCATCTAAGTCATGAGAAAGGAGTTGATCATGTGAAACGTTAAAAGCAAACAATTTCCCATATTTTACTTTTCAATGCTAATTAATCTAAGTGAAAGCACAAAGACTAATCCTATCAAACATGCATTCAAGCCCTAGAAAGCTAGTCAATCATGTCATGTTCAACGCATTACACATAGAGAAAGGCTATCAACTCAAGTGTACAACTTAGTTATGGAAAAGTCCACCTAATTGCAATCCTCGTTAATTAAATTCGATCTTTGTCCAAAACCTTTACTACTTTGATTCAAGTTTACACAAAACGAAAAGTCGATTTCATGTTCTTAAACCTAGCAACAATTATGCATAAACCCTATAAGTGTCGACCCAAATAAGATTAATACACAAAGGATATCTATAACGCAAATTTAATTAAACAAACTCACATAAGCAACCTTCGAATCACAATATATGAATCTGAAAATTCTCAATTAATCATAAAATTCCAGAAATTAATATTCGTTCAAACACATATGTCAACTAGAACAAAACCAACGAAATCAAAGCAAAGGTTACAAAGGAGAATCGGATTACACCGTGAGATGGAGATGGTGATGAACGATGATGGTGGTCTCTTGAATCTCGTAAGCAAGCTCAAGGATGGTGATGGGGATGATGCTCACGGCAATTCTTCTTCTCCCTTGGCCTTGCTTGAACTCGTGGAGATGACTAGAGGATGGAGAAGGAGAGGAAACCTCACGGCAACAAGAGTAATATTTCTGATTTTTTTTCTAAAGTGTAAATTGTATGGGAGAGGGCCTCGGAACTCCTTGACGTTGAGAAAGGGGAAGAATATATAGGGGCACGGCTAGGGTTCTCCAAGCAATCAGAAATTTCCACATAATTTCCTCCAATAATATCTTGCCAAATAAGCCCTATGAGGTGGTTCAACCAATCACAAAATTCCATTTAATTCCCTAATAATCTTGGCCGAAATTCCCTTGATAATATTCTGATTTTATACTTTAAATTCGGCCAAAATTCCTTTAGGGAATATAGGAATGTATCTAGACTTCTTTTGAGCTTTTCTTGGTCTCCACCTTTTTCTCTTTCCTTTTATTTCTCCCTTGAATTTCTCTTGGCGTCAATCACCCTAGGGTTTCTTGATTTTCACGTTGATTACCTCTTTATCTCTCTCCCTTTGCACGGCAAACACATAAAATTACTCCTCCAAGAATATTTTCTTTCCATAAAAATAGCCCTAGAAAATCTCCACCGAAATCTTCTTTTAATTTCTGATTTTCACGCCAACTTCCTTGTTTATCTCTTAGGATTTTACGGCAACAACTCCCTAGGGTTTACTCTTTGCGTCACAAACCCTAATTCCATGGGCTTTTATGGGCCTTTAATCCAATTGCCGAAAATCCACTTCATTCTTGAGAGTTTTTGGGCCTCCATGCGCCACCTTTATGCCATGTCATCATCTAGAGTCTTCAAGAAGCTTCTCTCATGCCATGTCACTTCATTAATTCGATCTCCATTCTTGGTTGGCTTAAGAGTCTTGTTTTGGCAAGCTTTCCTTTTCTGGACAGGGTTTCCTAGTTGGACCAGGAAAGCTTCATTTCTTCATTTCTGCTCATTTGTGCTTCCCTTTGTACTTCATCTTGTCTCCTTCCAACGTTGGCTAGCTTCTCTCTCCATTTGTGAGTTCATTTCCACTTTTTAGCTCGGAAGTCCTGAAAATAGAAACTAATAAGAAAAATAGAAACTTTCCTAAAATGAAAAATGGCAACTTTCCTAAACTGAAAATGGAAACTTCCTAAAAATGAAAAATAGAAACTACAAAATAGAAACTTTCTAACTTTCCCAATCAAAGAATGAAACTTTCCTAAACAGGGTTTTACTAAGGAAATAACGCAAGAAATGTAGGAAAAAGCAAGTAAAATGTCGCATTAAAATGCTCCTATCAAATTCCCCCACACTTAGCTTTTGCTAGTCCCTTAGCAAAATCACACTAAGACTCAACGAAAATTTAAAGACTCTACATAAATAATGACTCTATTTCCCTTCAACTTTTTGTCTCAGCAATCTCTTACTTTCACAACACCAAGATTAGCACTCAACCAAGAATCAATGTTCAAGCATTCGAGAGTTAATTAAAACATATAATCCGCACATACATAAGTAGGACTTGGTTGTAACAATGGTGATGGGGTTAAGCTCAGCATGCTTCAGACAAGTATGATTCAAATCTCACAAAGTATATCCCTCTTTCTTCTCTCAGATCATGGCAATGCTTAAAAGCTTATACTCACTCAAGTATATGTGAGAGAACATATTTAAAGGCATTCAAATAGCTCACATATATAAGGAACGAAAAGCACTTTGTGAATATAAATTTTTTTCAAAAGATCTCATGAAGGATATCAACTACTTGCACAGATGGACCCAAGCCATAGGTTCAACTCTTGTAACTCATCTCCACATCAAGGGCTGTCCCATCTTAAGGATCAAGAAGGTCTTCTTAAAGGTTGTAATGGGGCCAAGGCTCAAGGTTTTAAGAAATGAAGGTTAAGGATATCAAAGTGTCCTAAAAACCTAGCAGAGCTCATGTAGATGTAGAGACCTCAAGAAATCCCCAAGGCATTGCAAAAACGTCACTTTCCCTAGAGGTAACATAAAAGGGCCTAATGTCTTCATTTGGGCCCATTCTTCATTGTAGACTTCCTTTGAACTCTAGTGAAATGGACAAAGGCCAAATTTTTCTCTGTAGTGGGCCTTCAGTTCAAAGTAAACTCCAAAATCACTAAGTATGGGGGACTAAAATCCATAAATATTTCTTTCTTTTCTTTTCTAGCCGTACAATATATTTTTTTTTTCTTTCATTTCATTTTTCACGGCTTTCGCATATTTTTTTTTCTCTATGGATAAGTCTACCCCCACACTTGAATTTTCACCTCTTCTCAATTTTCATCCTTAGCACCAAACCCGCATAGTATGTCTCAAAAGATAGCTCCACTAAGTTCTTAGAACAAAGGGTAGAGTTGTAACTATACTAAGCTTCATGGTTAAGGATGTTAAGGGTGATGAACGAAAAGGCTTAATGTAGGCTCAAAGGGGCTTTTCTAGGGGGGTCCCACGACGGGCACAATTGGGGACACAGGTTTATTTGGCAATGGTGGTAATTCCTAGGGTGCCTCTATCCCTTCCAGAATCAGGGCCATGTATTGACAAACGTCTCAACAAGCACAAGAGCGAATTCTAGCATTCTCTAGTCCATCAAACTTAATCTATGGCAAGTAGTCAATCAAATGAAGAATAATGAGATCATCAAAATATCGCCAAGAAATTAAGAATATATTTCATTTATCACTCCAAGAAAAAGGGACATGGGCTCAAATATCTCACATGGGCTTATATGAATCAAAACTCATATTAACATGCTCATATTCTGTACCAAGGTCACGAAATCCATATCCACTACACATGCACACATTTTTCATATATCTCAATTAACCAAAGAATACCATTTTAAAGTCATCTCAATTTTGTGATCCTCTTTTAATCATGATTTCAGAGATATAGAATCATCCTAGACAGTTGAAAGGGCATCCTAAGACTCAAAACAAAAACAAAAGCAACGAAATTTTTTAAATTTTTGACATTTTTCAATTTTTTTTTTTTTGTATTTTTCAATATATATGACTCAAGATAAAAATGTAAATCCCTTCCCCCACACTTAAATTTGCATTGTCCTCAATGTAATCAATTATAAGCATGCAATGAAACACTTAAGCATATAGGGATTTACGAAAAGACCTACTAAATTCAAAAGAAAGATGAAAAGAGTGAAAAGAGTAGGGTCAAATCTTGCGTGTGTAGAACTCCTTCACAACTCTTCTAAATTGGGTTGCCTCCCAAGCAGCGCTTGAATTTAACGCTTTCAGCCAGACGGACCTCCACTAAATAAAGTTAGACTATACAATAAAAGAAATACAAATTAATGATTTATACAAAAACGAAAAACGTCACTATTCACTAATCACTTTTTTTTTTTTTTTTTTTTTTTTTTAACAAGTATAATGTACTTAATTTTACACAGAGACACAAGTACAAAACGTCACTATTCACGAATTACTATTCACAAATTTACAAGCATAAAGAGAAGTATAAATTACAAACTATCCACAATCTTCACAAATATATTACGTAAGACGTTTATACAAGTCTAAAATGTACAAAACAACACAATTTACATGTGGAGGTTATGTTCAAGTGTATTATTATCTTTACAAATAAAGTTAATATCTCAGTTGATTACAAGTTGTAAGTCGAACCCAATAGAAACCACTACTATTGGTGAGATACGATCTAGGGATAGTCGCCTAGACATAAGTCGCTTTCCTTTGTTTCAGAGGGCTAGATGGCCAGATTAAGAGGTAAGTGAGAGGGAGGACTCATTTTGGTGACACTACGGAGGCTACTCCCTCATTGAGGTTTAGGCCCCTATTGGCTACTCCCACATTGTGGTTTAGGCACAGTCTATAGTATCTCTGAGATCCAATTTAACCCATCACCCAGGGTCTCAACCTAAGATGATAGGAGCATTTTAATGCGACGTTTTACTTGTTTTTCCCTACATTTCTTGCGTTATTTCCTTAATAAAACCCTGTTTAGGAAAGTTTCCATTCTTTGAATGGGAAAGTTCCTATTTGTAGAAAGTTTCTATATTTGTAGTTTCTATTTATCTTTTTTAGTAAGTTTCCATTTTCGGTAGTTTCTATTTTTCTTTCTTAGAAAGTTTCCCATTTTCAGTTTAGGAAAGTTGCAATTTTTCATTTTAGGAAAGTTTCTATTTTTCTTATTAGTTTCTATTTTCAGGACCTCCAAGCTAAAAAGTGGAAATGAACTCATAAATGGAGAGAGGAGCTTGCGAACACCAAGGGGAGCAAAGATGAAGGACAATGAGCCACAGAAATGAGCAGAAATGAAGAAAAGAAGTTTTCCTGGTCCAACCAGGAAACCCTGCGGAAAGGAGGAAAGCCCACCAATGAAGTTTCCAACGTTACTATGAAAAAGAAATGGAAAAATAAAGTGTTGTGACGTTGGAAGATGACATGGCATAGAAGTGACGCATGGAGGCCCAAAAACTCTCAAGACTTGTTGGATTTTCGGCTAATTGGATAAAAGCCCACAAGAGCCCATGGAACTAGGGTTTGTGACCAAACCCTAGCCCTAAAGATGTGTGCCGTGAATTTGCAAGAGAGAAACAAGGAGGTGGCGTCCAAAAATCAGAAATTAAAAGGAGATTTTCTAGGGAGATTTTCTAGGGCTATTTTTATGGAAATACATCAAGAGATAAAACCCTAGAATATCTTTTGCTCCAAGCCAAGAGGAAAAGAAGGATTGAGCCGTGAATTAAAGATGAAACCCTAGATATTTCGGCAAGAGATTTTCCCTAGAGATTTTTAAGGAAAGAAGATAAAGGTGGAGACCAAGAAAAGCTAAAGACGTCTAGATACATTCCTATATTCCCTAAAAGTTTTGGGCCGAATTTGGAAGAAAAAAGCAGAAATTATCTCTTATTTCGGCAAGAATTATTTAGGGAATTAAATATTGGAATTTTTGTGATTGGTTGAACCACTCATAGGGCTATGTGGCAAATTCATTGGAGGAAATTATGTGGAGAAGCAAGTTTATGCCGTGAGTTTCTTTAGGGTTTTACACGGATTGGAGACCTAGGCCGTCCCCTATATAATTCCCCTCTTCTCCAACGTCAAAAGAGGTCCAAGTTCCATTTTACGTTTACACTTTGAGAAAAATTCAGAAAACCTCTCTAGCTTTAGCCGTGTCCTCCCATCCTCTAGGGCAACCACGAAGTGCAAGCAAGGCCAAGGAAGAAGAGGACAAGCCGTGCACACATCCATCACCATCCTTGAAGATTGCTTTCGAAATTCAAGAGACCATTCATCACTTCATTCACTCATCTTCATCACGGTGTAATCTGATTTTCTTTGTAACTTTGCTTTGTATTTTCGTTGGTTTTGCCCTAGTTGACACATATGTTTGAACAAGTTTTGATTTCTGAAATTTTATGATTAATTGTTAATTTTCAGATTCAGATATTGCGATTTATGGTTGCTTTTGTGTGTGTTTGATTAAATTTGCATGATAGATAACTTTTGTATTTTAATCTTATGTGGTTGCAAACACTTAGGGTTTTGATATAATTGGTGCTACGAATTTAAGAACATGAATCAACTTTTTGGTTTTGTGTTCTTGAATCAATAAGTAGTAAAGGTTTTGTACAAAAACCGAATTTAATCAAAGAAGATTGCAATTAGGTGGACTTTTTCATACTAAGTTGCACATTTGAATTGATAGCTAGATGCTTAATGCGTTAAACATGACTTGATTAACTAGCTTTCTAGGGTTTGATTGCATGTTTGATAGAATTAATCTAGGTGCTTTCGCTTAGGTTAATTAGCATTGAAAGTAAAATATGGGAAATTGTTTGCTTTGAACGTTTCACATGATCAACTCCTCTTGCATGACTATGATGAACAATGATGAACTTGAATTAATTTTAATCATGAGTTTCGACTTTGATCCTTGTTCTCACATCCCATTTGTATTTTTATGTTTTTGCATTTTAATTATTTAGTTAACTTAGTATTTATTTTCGGCAAAATAAAACCAAAAACCAAAAATCCCCTCTTTTTCGTAAATATGTATATATTTTGTTATATTTTTGTAAATATTATACTTTGTTTTAATTTTAATTGTTTAATTGTTTGACAATGACAGGTGTACCCTCAATCCCCGGAATAGAACGATCCCTACTTACTTTATACTACTAATGACATTTCAGGGTTAAATTGGTCGCTTCCCAAAAGCGACATCATAAGACACCACCTATATGCCCCTTACTCAGCTTGGAAAGAACCCATGTGTTAGACAGTTCTCCAAATGCTAATAAAAGCCGCCCTCTACCTCATCAGACCTAAGAAAGGCACTAATGAAGGGTTAAGGCCAATATTAACAAAAGGGCCCTTATCTACTCATACGATTTTACACACTTATAACAATCAAGAATTTAACGATATTTACAATTAATTCTTTTCTTTTCTTTTGTTTAACAAGATTAGAAACATTTTACAAAAACTTTCAAACAAGATAACACAAAAGCGTCACATTTTGTACACAATTTTTTTTTTTTTTTCTTTTTACGAAAATACTTACAAATATTTCTATTCTTTCCTTTTCTGTACAATTATTTTCAACACTTAGGTACGGGAACAGGGAGTCTCGATGTGCAATGGGACTGAAACAGCTACCCTTTTCAAGACTATGTTTAATCCAATATACCTTAGTGAATCACAACATTTTCGTTTGTTACAATATCATTGATTTCAAATTAAATTCCAAGCGGTAAATCAAGTGGACGTGCGGCCCAAGTATAGTCGTCTAGACACAAAGTCCCTCCTACATCCTTTGGGCAACCTTACTGAAATGGCCAGGTAGGGGAGGACGAACACGAGAGACAAAATCCATTTTGGCATGAGCTAAGCCCATTTGTAAGCACTTCTGGATTCAAAAACCGTCATGATCGTTGTCCCCCTTCCTAGACACCATCCCACATAGGCTATACTTACTTGGATGAAAAAGGTCCTAAGTGTGAAGACAGTTCAATGAATGTTAATAAAGGCCGCCCTCAACCTTAAGGGACCTGGACTAGGTACCAATAAGGGGTTTAGGCCAATATTAATAAACACGACTTCACCTATTCCTCTTTAATTTACAACTCACAATTAAAATTCGTGTTCAATAATATAAATAACAACCTAAGTAATTAATTAACTAATTAACTAACAATTAAGAGAATTACAAACAATTAACAAGTAAATATATATATATATATTTTTTTTTTTCGAACACAACATATAAACAAAACAAATATTCACATATTTAACAAGTGATTTTTCAATCCCCGGCAACGGCGCCAAAAATTGATGTCGCTTTTGGGAAGCGACCAATTTAACCCTGAAATGTCGTTAGTAGTATAAAGTAAGTAGGGATCGTTCTATTCCGGGGATTGAGGGTACACCTGTCAATGTAGGACAAACAAACAATTAAAATTAAAACAAAGTATAATATTTACAAAGATATAATAAAATATATACATATTTACGAAAAGGGGGGATTTTTTATTTTTATTTTCGAAAAATAAACTAAGTTAACAAAACAATTAAAATGCAAAAACATAAAAATACAAATGGAATGAGAGAACAAAGATCAAAAACCGAAACATATGATTAAAATTGATTGAAACCCTAATATTGTTCATCTAAGTCATGAGAAAGGAGTTGATCATGTGAAACGTTAAAAGCAAACAATTTCCCATATTTTACTTTTCAATGCTAATTAATCTAAGTGAAAGCACAAACTAATCCTATCAAACATGCATTCAAGCCCTAGAAAGCTAGTCAATCATGTCATGTTCAACGCATTACACATAGAGAAAGGCTATCAACTCAAGTGTACAACTAGTTATGGAAAAGTCCACCTAATTGCAATCCTCTTAATTAAATTCGATCTTTGTCCAAAACCTTTACTACTTTGATTCAAGTTTACACAAAACGAAAAGTCGATTTCATGTTCTTAAACCTAGCAACAATTATGCATAAACCCTATAAGTGTCGACCCAAATAAGATTAATACACAAAGGATATCTATAACGCAAATTTAATTAAACAAACTCACATAAGCAACCTTCGAATCACAATATATGAATCTGAAAATTCTCAATTAATCATAAAATTCCAGAAATTAATATTCGTTCAAACACATATGTCAACTAGAACAAAACCAACGAAATCAAAGCAAAGGTTACAAAGGAGAATCGGATTACACCGTGAGATGGAGATGGTGATGAACGATTGATGTGGTGGTCTCTTGAATCTCGTAAGCAAGCTCAAGGATGGTGATGGAGGATGATGCTCACGGCAATTCTTCTTCTCCCTTGGCCTTGCTTGAACTCGTGGAGATGACTAGAGGATGGAGAAAGGAGAGGAAAACCTCACGGCAACAAGAGTAATATTTCTGATTTTTTTTCTAAAGTGTAAATTGTATGGGAGAGGGCCTCGGAACTCCTTGACGTTGAGAAAGGGGAAGAATATATAGGGGCACGGCTAGGGTTCTCCAAGCAATCAGAAATTTCCACATAATTTCCTCCAATAATATCTTGCCAAATAAGCCCTATGAGGTGGTTCAACCAATCACAAAATTCCATTTAATTCCCTAATAATCTTGGCCGAAATTCCCTTGATATATTCTGATTTTATACTTTAAATTCGGCCAAAACCTTTAGGGAATATAGGAATGTATCTAGACTTCTT
Organism: Rosa lucieae; assembly: GCA_024704745.1. Taxonomy (NCBI): domain Eukaryota; kingdom Viridiplantae; phylum Streptophyta; class Magnoliopsida; order Rosales; family Rosaceae; genus Rosa; species Rosa lucieae. The sequence continues at coordinate 11,359 of JANPXK010000568.1, forward strand.
TTGAGCTTTTCTTGGTCTCCACCTTTTTCTCTTTCCTTTTATTTCTCCCTTGAATTCTCTTGGCGTCAATCACCCTAGGGTTTCTTGATTTTCACGTTGATTACCTCTTTTCTCTCTCCCTTTGCACGGCAAACACATAAAATTACTCCTCCAAGAATATTTTCTTTCCATAAAAATAGCCCTAGAAAATCTCCACCGAAATCTTCTTTTAATTTCTGATTTTCACGCCAACTTCCTTGTTTATCTCTTAGGATTTTACGGCAACAACTCCCTAGGGTTTACTCTTTGCGTCACAAACCCTAATTCCATGGGCTTTTATTGGGCCTTTAATCCATTGCCGAAAATCCACTTCATTCTTGAGAGTTTTTGGGCCTCCATGCGCCACCTTTATGCCATGTCATTATCTAGAGTCTTCAAGAAGCTTCTCTCATGCCATGTCACTCATTATTAATTCGATCTCCATTCTTGGTTGGCTTAAGAGTCTTGTTTTGGCACGCTTTCCTTTTCTGGACAGGGTTTCCTAGTTGGACCAGGAAGCTTCATTTCTTCATTTCTGCTCATTAGTGCTTCCCTTTGTACTTCATCTTGTCTCCTTCCAACGTTGGCCAGCTTCTCTCTCCATTTGTGAGTTCATTTCCACTTTTTTAGCTCGGAATCCTGAAAATAGAAACTAATAAAAAATAGAAACTTTCCTAAAATGAAAAATGGCAACTTTCCTAAACTGAAAATAGAAACTACAAAATAGAAACTTTCTACAAATAGGAACTTTCCCAATCAAAGAATGAAAACTTTCCTAAACAGGGTTTTACTAAGGAAATAACGCAAGAAATGTAGGAAAAAGCAAGTAAAATGTCGCATTAAAATGCTCCTATCAAAGTTTGGAAAATCACTGTTCATAAACTCAAATTGAAACTAGGGCTTTGAATGTCGCTAGAACAACACATTCAAAGATTTCGAAACCATTTCACTAAAAGGGAAAGCAAATCCTAAACCCTAGAAGGGAGAAGTTTGGAAAATCACTGTTCATAAACACAAATTGAAACAAAGTGATCAAATTGTTTGAAAAAGCAACTAGGGCTATGAATCTCACTAAAACAACACATTTAAAGATTTAGGATCCATTTCACCAAAAGCGAAAGCAAGTCCTAAACCCTAGAAGGGAGAAGTTTGGAAAATCACTGTTCATAAACTCAAATTGAAACTAGGGATTTGAATGTCGCTAGAACAACACATTCAAAGATTTCGAAACCATTTCACTAAAAGGGAAAACAAATCCTAAACCTTAGAAGGGAGAAGTTTGGAAAATCACTGTTCATAAGCACAAATTGAAACAAAGTGATCAAATTGTTTGAAAAAGCAACTAGGGCTATGAATCTCACTAAAACAACACATTTAAAGATTTAGGATCCATTTCACAAAAAGCGAAAGCAAATCCTAAACCTAGAAGGGAAAGTTTGGAAAATCACTGTTCATAAACTCAAATTGAAACTAGGGCTTTGAATGTCGCAGAACAACACATTCAAAGATTTCGAAACCATTTCACTAAAAGGGAAAACAATCCTAAACCCTAGAAGGGAGAAGTTTGGAAAATAACTGTTCATAAACTCAAATTGAAACTAGGGCTTTGAATGTCGCTAGAACAACACATTCAAAGATTTCGAAACCATTTCACTAAAAGGGAAAACAAATCCTAAAACCTAGAAGGGAGAAGTTTGGAAATCACTGTTCATAAGCACAAATTGAAACAAAGTGATCAAAAAATTGTTTGAAAAAGCAACTAGGGCTTTGAATCGCACTAGAACAACGCCTTAAAGATTTAGGATCCATTTCACTAAAAGCGAAGCAATCCTAAACCCTAGAAGGAGAAGTTTGAAAAATCACTGTTCATAAGCACAAATTGAAACAAAGTGATCAAATTGTTTGCAAAAGCAACTAGGGCTATGAATCTCACTAAAACAACACATTTAAAGATTTAGGATCCATTTCACCAAAAGCGAAAGCAAGTCCTAAACCCTAGAAGGGAGAAGTTTGGAAAATCACTGTTCATAAACTCAAATTGAAACTAGGGCTTTGAATGTCGCAAGAACAACACATTCAAAGATTTCGAAAACCATTTCACTAAAAGGGAAAACAAATCCTAAACCCTAGAAGGGAGAAGTTTGGAAAATAACTGTTCATAAACTCAAATTGAAACTAGGGCTTTGAATGTCGCAAGAACAACACATTCAAAGATTTCGAAACCATTTCACTAAAAGGGAAAACAAATCCTAAACCCTAGAAGGGAGAAGTTTGGAAAATAACTGTTCATAAACTCAAATTGAAACTAGGGCTTTGAATGTCGCTAGAACAACACATTCAAAGATTTCGAAACCATTTCACTAAAAGGGAAAACAAATCCTAAACCCTAGAAGGGAGAAGTTTGGAAAATCACTGTTCATAAGCACAAATGCAAACAAGTGATCAAAAATTGTTTGAAAAAGCAACTAGGGCTTTGAATCGCACTAGAACAACGCCTTTAAAGATTTAGGATCAATTTCACTAAAAGCGAAAGCAAATCCTAAACCCTAGAAGGGAGAAGTTTGGAAAATCACTGTTCATAAGCACAAATTGAAACAAAGTGATCAAATTGTTTGAAAAAGCAACTAGGCTATGAATCTCACTAAAACAACACATTTAAAGATTTAGGATCCATTTCACCAAAAGCGAAAGCAAGTCCTAAACCCTAGAAGGGAGAAGTTTGGAAAACACTGTTCATAAACTCAAATTGAAACTAGGGCTTTGAATGTCGCAAGAACAACACATTCAAAGATTTCGAAACCATTTCACTAAAAGGGAAAACAAATCCTAAACCTTAGAAGGGAGAAGTTTGGAAAATCACTGTTCATAACCACAAATTGAAACAAAGTGATCAAATTGTTGAAAAAGCAACTAGGGATAATCTCACTAAAACAACACATTTAAAGATTTAGGATCCATTTCACCAAAGCGAAAGCAAGTCCTAAACCCTAGAAGGGAGAAGTTTGGAAATCACTGTTCATCAACTCAAATTGAAACTAGGGCTTTGAATGTCGCAAGAACACACATTCAAAGATTCGAAACCATTTCACTAAAAGGGAAAACAAATCCTAAACCCTAGAAGGGAGAAGTTTGGAAAATCACTGTTCATAAACTCAAATTGAAACTAGGGCTTTGAATGTCGCAAGAACAACACATTCAAAGATTTCGAAACCATTCACTAAAAGGGAAAACAAATCCTAAACCTTAGAAGGGAGAAGTTTGGAAAATCACTGTTCATAAGCACAAATTGAAACAAGTGATCAAATTTTTGAAAAAGCAACTAGGGCTATGAATCTCACTAAAACAACACATTTAAAGATTTAGGATCCATTTCACCAAAGCGAAAGCAAGTCTAAACCTAGAAGGGAGAAGTTTGGAAAATCACTGTTCATCAACTCAAATTGAAACTAGGGCTTTGAATGTCGCAAGAACAACACATTCAAAGATTTCGAAACCATTTCACTAAAAGGGAAAACAAATCCTAAACCCTAGAAGGGAGAAGTTTGGAAAATCACTGTTCATAACTCAAATTGAAACTAGGGCTTGAATGTCGCTAGAACAACACATTCAAAGATTTCGAAACCATTTCACTAAAAGGGAAAACAAATCCTAAACCCTAGAAGGGAGAAGTTTGGAAAATCACTGTTCATAAGCACAAATTGAAACAAAGTGATCAAATTGTTTGAAAAAGCAACTAGGGCTATGAATCTCACTAAAACAACACATTTAAAGATTTAGGATCCATTTCACCAAAAGCGAAAGCAAGTCCTAAACCCAAGAAGGGAGAAGTTTGGAAATCATGTTCATAAACTCAAATTGAAACTAGGGCTTTGAATGTCGCAAGAACAACACACTCAAAGATTTCGAAACCATTTCACTAAAAGGGAAAACAAATCCTAAACCTTAGAAGGGAGAAGTTTGGAAAATCACTGTTCATAACCACAAATTGAAACAAAGTGATCAAATTGTTTGAAAAAGCAACTAGGCTATGAATCTCACTAAAACAACACATTTAAGATTTAGGATCCATTTCACCAAAGCGAAAGCAAGTCCTAAACCATAGAAGGGAGAAGTTTGGAAAATCACTGTTCATAACTCAAATTGAAACTAGGGCTTTGAATGTCGCAAGAACAACACATTCAAAGATTTCGAAACCATTTCACTAAAAGGGAAAACAAATCCTAAACCCTAGAAGGGAGAAGTTTGGGAAAATAAATGTTCATAAACTCAAATTGAAACTAGGGCTTGAATGTCGCTAGAACAACACATTCAAAGATTTCAAAACCATTTCACTGAAAGGGAAAACAAATCCTAAACCCTAGAAGGGAGAAGTTGGAAAATCACTGTTCATAAGCACAAATTCAACAAAGTGATCAAAAATTGTTTGAAAAAGCAACTAGGGCTTTGAATCGCACTAGAACAACGCCTTTAAAATATTTAGGATCCATTTCACTAAAAGCGAAAGCAAATCCTAAACCCTAGAAGGGAGAAGTTTGGAAAATCACTGTTCATAAACTCAAATTGAAACTAGGGCATTGAATGTCGCAAGAACACACATTCAAGATTTCGAAACCATTTCACTAAAAGGGAAAACAAATCCTAAACCCTAGAAGGGAGAAGTTTGGAAAATCACTGTTCATAAACTCAAATTGAAACTAGGGCTTTGAATGTCGCAAGAACAACACATTCAAAGATTTCGAAACCATTCACTAAAAGGGAAAACAATCCTAACCTTAGAAGGGAGAATTTTGGAAAATCACTGTTCATAAGCACAAATTGAAACAAAGTGATCAATTGTTTGAAAAAGCAACTAGGGCTATGAATCTCACTAAAAACACATTTAAGATTTAGGATCCATTTCACCAAAAGCGAAAGCAAGTCCTAAACCCTAGAAGGGAGAAGTTTGGAAAATCACTGTTCATCAACTCAAATTGAAACTAGGGCTTTGAATGTCGCAAGAACAACACATTCAAAGATTTCGAAACCATTTCACTAAAAGGGAAAACAAATCCTAAACCCTAGAAGGGAGAAGTTTGGAAAATCACTGTTCATAAACAAATTGAAACTAGGGCTTTGAATGTCGCAAAGAACAACAATTCAAAGATTTCGAACCATTTCACTAAAAGGGAAAACAAATCCTAAACCTTAGAAGGGAGAAGTTGGAAAATCACTGTTCATAAGCACAAATTGAACAAAGTGATCAAATTGTTTGAAAAAGCAACTAGGGCTATGAATCTCACTAAAACAACACATTTAAAGATTTAGGATCCATTTCACCAAAAGCGAAAGCAAGTCCTAAACCCTAGAAGGGAGAAGTTTGGAAAATCACTGTTCATCAACTCAAATTGAAACTAGGGCTTTGAATGTCGCAAGAACAACACATTCAAAGATTTCGAAACCATTTCACTAAAAGGGAAAACAAATCCTAAACCCTAGAAGGGAGAAGTTTGGAAAATCACTGTTCATAAACTCAAATTGAAACTAGGGCTTTGAATGTCGCTAGAACAACACATTCAAAGATTTCGAAACCATTTCACTAAAAGGGAAAACAAATCCTAAACCCTAGAAGGGAGAAGTTTGGAAAATCACTGTTCATAAGCACAAATTGAAACAAAGTGATCAAAAATTGTTTGAAAAAGCAACTAGGGCTTTGAATCGCACTAGAACAACGCCTTTAAAGATTTAGGATCCATTTCACTAAAAGTGAAAGCAAATCCTAAACCCTAGAAGGGAGAAGTTTGGAAAATCACTGTTCATAAGCACAAATGAAAAAAGTGATCAAATTGTTTGAAAAAGCAACTAGGGCTATGAATCTCACTAAAACAACACATTAAAGATTTAGGATCCATTTCACCAAAAGCGAAAGCAAGTCCTAAACCCTAGAAGGGAGAAGTTTTGGAAAATCACTGTTCAAAACTCAAATTGAAACTAGGGCTTTGAATTCGCAGAACAACACACTCAAAGATTTCGAAACCATTTCACTAAAAGGGAAAACAAATCCTAAACCTTAGAAGGGAGAAGTTTGGAAAACACTGTTCATAACCACAAATTGAAACAAAGTGATCAAATTGTTTGAAAAAGCAACTAGGGCTATGAATCACATAAAACAACACATTTAAAGATTTAGGATCCATTTCACCAAAAGCGAAAGCAAGTCCTAAACCCTAGAAGGGAGAAGTTTGGAAAATCACTGTTCATCAACTCAAATTGAAACTAGGGCTTTGAATGTCGCAAGAACAACACATTCAAAGATTTCGAAACCATTTCACTAAAAGGGAAAACAAATCCTAAACCCTAGAAGGGAGAAGTTTGGAAAATCACTGTTCATAAACTCAAATTGAAACTAGGGCTTTGAATGTCGCTAGAACAACACATTCAAAGATTTCGAAACCATTTCACTAAAAGGGAAAACAAATCCTAAACCCTAGAAGGGAGAAGTTTGGAAAATCACTGTTCATAAGCACAAATTCAAACAAAGTGATCAAAAATTGTTTGAAAAAGCAACTAGGGCTTTGAATCGCACTAGAACAACGCCTTTAAAGATTTAGGATCCATTTCACTAAAAGCGAAAGCAAATCCTAAACCCTAGAAGGGAGAAGTTTGGAAAATCACTGTTCATAAGCACAAATTGAAACAAAGTGATCAATTGTTTGAAAAAAGCAATAGGGCTATGAATCTCACTAAAACAACACATTTAAAGATTTAGGATCCATTTCACCAAAAGCGAAAGCAAGTCCTAAACCCTAGAAGGGAGAAGTTTGGAAAATCACTGTTCATAAACTCAAATTGAAACTAGGGCTTTGAATGTCGCAAGAACAACACACTCAAAGATTTCGAAACCATTTCACTAAAAGGGAAAACAAATCCTAAACCTTAGAAGGGAGAAGTTTGGAAAATCACTGTTCATAACCACAAATTGAAACAAAGTGATCAAATTGTTTGAAAAAGCAACTAGGGCTATGAATCTCACTAAAACAACACATTTAAAGATTTAGGATCCATTTCACCAAAAGCGAAAGCCAGTCCTAAACCATAGAAGGGAGAAGTTTGGAAAATCACTGTTCATAAACTCAAATTGAAACTAGGGCTTTGAATGTCGCAAGAACAACACATTCAAAGATTTCGAAACCATTTCACTAAAAGGGAAAACAAATCCTAAACCCTAGAAGGGAGAAGTTTGGAAAATAAATGTTCATAAACTCAAATTGAAACTAGGGCTTTGAATGTCGCTAGAACAACACATTCAAAGATTTCGAAACCATTTCACTGAAAGGGAAAACAAATCCTAAACCCTAGAAGGGAGAAGTTTGGAAAATCACTGTTCATAAGCACAAATTCAAACAAAGTGATCAAAAATTGTTTGAAAAAGCAACTAGGGCTTTGAATCGCACTAGAACAACGCCTTTAAATATTTAGGATCCATTTCACTAAAAGCGAAAGCAAATCCTAAACCCTAGAAGGGAGAAGTTTGGAAAATCACTGTTCATAAACACAAATTGAAACAAAGTGATCAAATTGTTTGAAAAAGCAACTAGGGCTATGAATCTCACTAAAACAACACATTTAAAGATTTAGGATACATTTCACCAAAAGCGAAAGCAAGTCCTAATCCCTAGAAGGGAGAAGTTTGGAAAATCACTGTTCATAAACTCAAATTGAAACTAGGGCATTGAATGTCGCAAGAACAACACATTCAAAGATTTCGAAACCATTTCACTAAAAGGGAAAACAAATCCTAAACCCTAGAAGGGAGAAGTTTGGAAAATCACTGTTCATAAAAAATTGAAACTAGGGCTTTTGAATGTCGCAAGAACAACACATTCAAAGATTTCGAAACCATTTCACTAAAAGGGAAACAAATCCTAAACCCTAGAAGGGAGAAGTTTGGAAATCACTGTTCATAAGCACAAATTCAAACAAAGTGATCAAAAATTGTTTGAAAAAGCAACTAGGGCTTTGAATCGCACTAGAACACAACGCCTTTAAAGATTTAGGATCCATTTCACTAAAAGCGAAAGCAAATCCTAAACCCTAGAAGGGAGAATTTGGAAAATCACTGTTCATAAGCCAAATTGAAACAAAGTGATCAAATTGTTTGAAAAAGCAACTAGGGCTATGAATCTCACTAAAACAACACATTTAAAGATTTAGGATCCATTCACCAAAAGCGAAGCAAGTCCTAAACCCTAGAAGGGAGAAGTTTGGAAAATCACTGTTCATAAACTCAAATTGAAACTAGGGTTTGAATGTCGCAAGAACAACACTTTCAAAGATTTCGAAACCATTTCACTAAAAGGGAAAACAAATCCTAACCTTAGAAGGGAGAAGTTTGGAAATCACTGTTCATAAGCACAAATTGAAACAAAGTGATCAAATTGTTTGAAAAAGCAACTAGGGCTATGAATCTCACTAAAACAACACATTTAAAGATTTAGGATCCATTTCACCAAAAGCGAAAGCAAGTCCTAAACCCTAGAAGGGAGAAGTTTGGAAAATCACTGTTCATAAACTCAAATTGAAACTAGGGCTTTGAATGTCGCAAGAACAAGACATTCAAAGATTTCGAAACCATTTCACTAAAAAGGGAAAACAAATCCTAAACCCTAGAAGGGAGAAGTTTGGAAAATCACTGTTTCATAAACTCAAATTGAAACTAGGGCTTTGAATGTCGCTAGAACAACACATTCAAAGATTCGAAACCAGTTTCACTAAAAGGGAAAACAAATCCTAAACCCTAGAAGGGAAAGTTTGGAAATCACTGTTCAAAGCACAAATTCAAACAAAGTGATCAAAAATTGTTTGAAAAAGCAACTAGGGCTTTGAATCGCACTAGAACAACGCCTTTAAAGATTTAGGATCCATTTCACTAAAAGGAAAGCAAATCCTAAACCCTAGAAGGGAGAAGTTTGGAAAATCACTGTTCATAAGCACAAATTGAAACAAAGTGATCAAATTGTTTGAAAAAGCAACTAGGGCTATGAATCTCACTAAAACAACACATTTAAAGATTTAGGATCCATTTCACCAAAAGCGAAAGCAAGTCCTAAACCCTAGAAGGGAGAAGTTTGGAAAATCACTGTTCATAAACTCAAATTGAAACTAGGGCTTTGAATGTCGCAAACAACACACTTCAAAGATTTCGAAACCATTTCACTAAAAGGGAAAACAAATCCTAAACCTTAGAAGGGAGAAGTTTGGAAAATCACTGTTCATAACCACAAATTGAAACAAAGTGATCAAATTGTTTGAAAAAGCAACTAGGGCTATGAATCTCACTAAAACAACACATTTAAAGATTTAGGATCCATTTCACCAAAAGCGAAAGCCAGTCCTAAACCCTAGAAGGGAGAAGTTTGGAAAATCACTGTTCATAAACTCAAATTGAAACTAGGGCTTTGAATGTCGCAAGAACAACACATTCAAAGATTTCGAAACCATTTCACTAAAAGGGAAAACAAATCCTAAACCCTAGAAGGGAGAAGTTTGGAAAATAACTGTTCATAAACTCAAATTGAAACTAGGGCTTTGAATGTCGCTAGAACAACACATTCAAAGATTTCGAAACCATTTCACTGAAAGGGAAAACAAATCCTAAACCCTAGAAGGGAGAAGTTTGGAAAATCACTGTTCATAAGCACAAATTCAAACAAAGTGATCAAAAATTGTTTGAAAAAGCAACTAGGGCTTTGAATCGCACTAGAACAACGCCTTTAAATATTTAGGATCCATTTCACTAAAAGCGAAAGCAAATCCTAAACCCTAGAAGGGAGAAGTTTGGAAAATCACTGTTCATAAACACAATTGAAACAAAGTGATCAAATTGTTTGAAAAAGCAACTAGGGCTATGAATCTCACTAAAACAACACATTTAAAGATTTAGGATCCATTTCACCAAAAGCGAAAGCAAGTCCTAATCCCTAGAAGGGAGAAGTTTGGAAAATCACTGTTCATAAACTCAAATTGAAACTAGGGCTTGAATGTCGCAAGAACAACACATTCAAAGATTTCGAAACCATTTCACTAAAAGGGAAACACAAATCCTAAACCCTAGAAGGGAGAAGTTTGGAAAATCACTGTTCATAAACTCAAATTGAAACTAGGGCTTTGAATGTCGCAAGAACAACACATTCAAAGATTTCGAAACCATTTCACTAAAAGGGAAAACAAATCCTAAACCCTAGAAGGGAGAAGTTTGGAAAATCACTGTTCATAAGCACAAATTGAAACAAAGTGATCAAATTGTTTGAAAAAGCAACTAGGGCTATGAATCTCACTAAACAAC
>JANPXK010000569.1:0-24900 GCA_024704745.1 Rosa lucieae
AATTGGTAGTACCAATTCGATTGGCAAATTAGCATTGCCCTTGGTTCATGGGTGCATTTGCTCTTAGGGAGTAGCACCTCCTTTGGCGGAAAGGACACCAGATCTGGATCTACACCACAGATCCACAATTCTTTAAGAGAGGTGAGTCTGTCCAAGTGGTGAAGCCCCCACTCTGAGAGAGGCTTACAGCTTTTGGGTTTCATAATAACAAGTTGAATTAGGTTGGGTGGGAAACCCTCTTCTAGAATGGATGCCAAATTACCCTCCACAGCATTGCACTTTCAAAGTCTGAAGACAGCTGAGGTTGTCCATGCCTCTGGGGAGCGCTTCCAACTGATCACAATTAGATATACAAGTATGTCAGGTTGGATGGCAACCTCCTCTCGGGAAAGAAACGAGACTTCCACATTCGCTTATAATTAACTTGCGAAGAATGGAGAGATGGCACAGCCCCTCTGGAAAGGATTTGAGATTTGCACATTCGCATATCTGAATAACTTCAAGACAAGTGTCATCGTGGAATGTTTTGATTATGGACTCCAATTGTTCACATTCACTTATCAAAATGTTCTTGAGCGTTCTGGGTAGTCGGCCTCCTTCCCCTGATAAGGATGTCAAAGATGCACACCCTGTTATTTCCAACTTCTCCAGACAACCCTCTAGCTCCCCAGCATCCTTGACTAATCGTTTCAAATTTTGACATTTTGCTATCTCTATTCTTCTTATGCTTGGCGGTATCTGATTCCTTACAAAATGCCTTAAAGAATTACACGACTCCTCCATTTTCACAGATTCTAGACAAGGTGGCCAACCAGCTTCTGGAAAGAAATTAGATTTGAGCATCCAATTAACACAAGTTGCTTGAGCGCTCTTTACCTCTTGAATAAAGTGAGGAGGGAATCAGAGATGTTGCCTCCAATAATATTAGAAATCCGAGGCTGCAGCCATCTATACTCATTCCCCAAAAACACGTCAACTCTTCACAACCAGTAATCCGCAATCTTTGAAGCTTTGTCAATCCTCTGATGAACCCATCTATTTTGAGTCTGAACTCTGAAGTACTATGAAGCTGCATATCCTCCAGTAAGTTAAACTTAACTCCCCTTCTGTGCACCACCCTTTTGCAACCGTCGATGCACAGCTCACGAAGATGTTTATAATTGGCAATTGAAACCACTAACTCTTCACATTCAACAATACGCAGCTTTGATAATGAAATCCATGTTCTTGGGCAACCAACCTTTCAGACTTGGGCAACTACGGATGAAAAGTTTTCCCATGCATGGGAAAATTCGAATTTCTTCATTTCTTTTGCAAGGAAGCCACTCCTTCCAATTTTGCATATCCTCGAACCTCAGCTCTTCCAACACTGGAAAAGGCAAGCTACAATCTCCATAAAACTCAGCACCCACACTTTCAACATTGGCCAGTCCTTTTATCCAAAGGACTTTTAGTAAAGGTAATTGGCCAAGAGGAGGTAAGAATCGACAATTTTTACATTTCTGTAACTTCACATACGTCATATCAGAGAATGAAGGATGTCCAATCCATTTTGAGAATTCTAAACCATTGTAACCCTTGATGGTGAGCTCTAGAAGCTTTTTCTGAGGTTTTAAACTGCAGAGCACCTCCGACTCCTTCTCACTTGTGCCACTCCATTCCAATCGCAAGGTTTCCAGCGCTTCCTTGTTCATTATTTGGGCCCTCTTTGCATCCTCAACATCAATCACATTCTCCAATCTTTCAAGCCTCAAGGTCCCAAGAAGATGCAATGACCCTAACTCTCCAAAGTTCGCAGATGAATCAAGTCAATCAACCGACTTAATTGGGGCGGCATTTCTTCCAATAAAGGCGTATTTGAATTGTTGAGATGACGTAAATTAGATAAATTGCTCATGTTTGAAGGTAGTGTCTTCAATTTTGAACAATTCTCTAATATTAACGTCTGTAAGTTGTAAAGCATGCATATTAACTCAGGCAAACTCATTATCAATGTGTGAGAAAGATCAAGGTACCGTAGATGTTTCAAATTACATACGGAATCTAGCACCTCGATCAGTTTATACCCATTGAAGGAGAGCACCCGCAAGTACTTCAATTGTGACAATAAATCAGAAGTAGCATAACGAGTTAGATAATTCTCATAACCATTGGACACTAAAAGTGGAAGGAAAGTCCGCAAGCATTTTGCATCAGAAAGTGTCTCAAATCGTTTTATCCCATCGAACTTACCAGAAATGTAAGTCAGATGACGAGTCGTTGGAGAACATCTACCATGCGGTTTATCCTCTAATCTGCAAAATGTGTCTCCAGCAGCCCATCGTGCTAAATCACCAACAAGGTCATGCATTACATAATGTGAACTGTTTTTGCCCGAATTTTGAAATAATGACCGAGACAATAGCTCCTCAAAATATTCGTCACCGATATCTTCCATTGCTTTAGCTCCTTCTGGTTGCTCAAGGAAACCCTCTGCCATCCATAGAAGGATTAATTGGTTTTTCCCAAATTCATAATTATTGGGAAGTACTGAGCAATAGGCAAAGCACCTCTTCAAAGTTGAAGGGAGATAATTATAACTCAATCTGAGTACTGGGAGTATATCACTCCTCTGATATATATAACTTGTCATTCAGTATTTCCTCCCATTTGTCAGTTTCTTTACAGCGTAAAACACCACCAAGAGTTTTTGCGGCCAATGGTAATCCAATGCATTTCGTAATAATTTTCTTCTTAAGCAAGTCAAAATTCGGTGGCCTGTCGTTGCTAACATGCTGTTAAAATAGTTGCAAACAACCTTCATCCGATAGAGTATTTAAATAAAAAACTTCAGCGGCTGGGGCTCCCATCAATGCTGCCACCTTTTCATCACGTGTTGTCACTAGTATCCTACTTCCCTTAGCTCCCCCACCGAAGGGAGCTCGCAGTTTTGTCCATGAATCATAACCACACGTGCTCCAGACATCATCTAAAACAATCAAAAACTTTTTACCATCTATCGCCTTGCTCAGATTATCTTGAAGTCGACTGAAATCATCACACGGCGTAGATGTGACGTTTCCAGAAATAGTTCTCGTCACCATTTGAAGATCGAAGTCATCGGAGACTGAAACCCAGATCCTGAGATCAAATTGTTCCATTGCAGCTACATCATTGAAGACTTGTCCCGCAAGCGTTGTCTTGCCCAGTCCTCCCATACCAACAATGGCAGCAACCTCATAATTTGTGGGAGAAGAAGGATCTGCATCTCTGGACAACAACTCCACTATTTTTCTTGCGTCTTCATCTCTCCCAACCACAGGTCCATCCAACACACACGAACTTGGTGTCCTTTGCAATGATGATGTTGAAGTAGAGGCATGCTCAATATATTTCAAACCAAGTTTCTCTTTCCGGTCAAATATGTCTTGCAAGCGGTTAGCAATCTCGTCTATTTCGGACTTCATATTGAAATTGAACTTAACTTTGTGAGGAACTTTGGTAAAGAAGCCTCGTACCTTGCTTGTGCCAGTTTGGTGAACCTTGAGCTGCTTGCGTGTTAACATCTCTGTAGAAAAGGTGTTGAGTAGATCGTCGATATCGTAAGCCAAGTGCCTGAGATCATTCAGCCACAGATCCACTGCCTTGCTCGACAGCTGCTTATCCTCTGCGTCATAAAGCATCGCTGCAACTGCGGACAGTGTTTCCCTCAATTTCTGCAGCTTTTTGCCAACTCCTCCCAAGCTTCCAAAGTAGCCCAGGATCTCCCGAGGCGTTAACCTGTTCACCAGCAACTGAGCGAATGCTGCAAGAAAGACTTCTCCCACTGCCATTCTTTTGTTGAAAGGAATTAAGTACAACTTTTTTTTTTTTGGTTACAAGGAGGTCTTAAAAAGACCCAAGCACAGCAAGACAAAAAGGAAAGCTAAGTTACAGGTCTAACACAAGACCTGGATCTGGAAACTTCACAGAGATCATCAAGAAATGCAGCAGCAACATGGGGAGGAGGGGAGTCAAATACGACAACACCAAGGTCATGATCAAGGCCCGATTTAGCAAGAGCAAAGAGAATAGAGAAGAAAGCAGCAAAGCAAATGAAGTACAGAAGGATACTGAGAAATCTTTGCAGAATTATGAGGTTGAAAGATAAAGTCAAAGTGATTAGCTGGGGATAAGAAGCGTGCACGTGGCTATATATGTTGAACAGCGCAAGGCAACGTCCAAGTTTCTTCGTTGAAGCTTCAGCTTCAGCATGTCCCTTGTGACCTTTCCACTCTTTTTTTTTTTTTGGCCAATGCACAATTCAACGGAATGAAAAATTAATGACACCCGACACAAAACCCATCAACCTAAATTTGAACCACTGCAAGTGGCCTAGTGGTTCTTGCTTAATTGGGTGTGCTCCCCAACCTAGGTTCGAACCCCGAAGCTGTCAAAGTGGCGAGGCACTGTGCTGCAATGCACAGTTAGAGCATTTCACATGCGCCGAAGAGGTTTATTTTGGGCATAGGAAGTCTTTGGGTTCCCCTTGACAAAGTCGAAAAAAAATCAACCTAAATTTGTTGAGTTTGAAGATAAGGGAATTCTGACTTCAAATAATCTTGTCCATATGATCGGAATACACTATTCACAGTTATGGACAACTTATACAGGAGAAATCTCATATTTTTTATTTATGTTCTTTTTAATTAATAAGGGCGTGTGTAGTCCTCAACTTAAATGGTGAATTGGTGATGACATGGATAATTATGAGTCATTGTAGAATATATCTTATTTGGTTGATCTGGTACATAAAAAACAGATGGTAAAAATGATATTAGCACTTTTATTTATCAGCTAATTCGTACTTGTACAGTTGCACACCCAGATCCCTTTACTGTTTGGCAGATTAATTATATCTTATCTGTAGCCCAAGCCCGAAGGGGACGGAGATTGGTTGGAGTCTAGATCATGTCTCAATACTTAATGTATGTTTCTACATGAACCAAATAATATTTCTTTACAACAGAAATAAAAAGATTAAATGATACATGAAGATGAACTTTGTATCAAGATCAAGCAAAACGCCACCATATTCTGAAAATAGTGACAATCATCTGTTCAGGCACTACTGTAATCAACTGCAAAAGGTTAAAAAAAGTAGAAAAGAATAAATCACAATATTGAATCACATTCATCTGTTATGATTAGTAAGGGATTAATCCATTTCAAGTACACTGTGTGCAGCAGAATTAGAATAAGTGAACAATACCTTGAAATCAAACCACAACGAGAAGGGAAGACAAAGATTATTGAGCTTTCCATTCCTAACAGCTTTCCGAAACGTGTACTAGACTACTAGTAGTTATTGCCCCTATTATCTATCGAGAAAGAAAAAGAAAAAAGAAAAAAAAAAACAAACGGTTCATGGATAATGCATGCCAATCCTGACAAACAAACAAAATTGACTGCCGGCCATCAAGTGAAGGCAAAAGACATGAGAAGTGCACTCCATAGGAGGTGCCAGATGTGATTAATTGCAGAAAAATTAGGAACGATTGCTTGCTTCAAAAGGTTCAGACAAGAAAGTGCCAGCTTTGTGTAATAATTACATACGTACGGGCAGCATATTGTAGACTGCATACGTACACTTCATGCAAAGGAAAAATACCTTTCGGGTTTCTTTCAAGATTTGGATAGATAGAAATGGGAACAGTATGTGTTTGAATCCAAAATAACATTTTTTCTCGATAAGGGAGACTCGAAGAAAACCGGGCCAATTTCTGTGGCCCGACCTATTTATTTCCGATAGGTTCGGAATACATTGTTTAGAGGCCAAGTAAAGCCTATTTGGAGGCTACGCAATCTTGAAGCAAATCTGAATATTCCTTGATTTACTAGTAATTATCAATATATTTGATAATTATGGTGATTTGCTTGGCTACGAGGACGGAGCATATTTGACAAAAGATCTTGCATTAAGTACCAATATATGTGCAACTAAGGAGTATGCAATGGACGTGAACAGTTTGAGAAGGAGTCAACCACCTTAATTGCAATAATCAAGGAGTATATATAATTGCTAGGTGGTGGGCCAACTGAGGAATATATATATACATACATAATTGCACATGCATGGCAGATGGGTCAATTAAGGAGTCCCCGCGACGAGTGCTCGCGACGATATATATAATTAATGCATATCCTACAGTTCGCTGAAGAGGAAGATTACGTCCAGGACTCCAAGAGGTAATTAACGTTGCCTAAAAGATTGCTATGACAGAGTCAATCTATTATTGCCCACGATAATATCAAAACTATTAAGAGTTTTGATTTGATTCAAGGCCAATAACTGTGGCCCAAAATATAGTATTTCATCCATATTTGGAAAGTGAATCTGCGGCAACCTATATATAGAGGCTAAAGATGATACAGAAAAAGGACCTCTCTCGAATCAATCAATCCCAGCGATTACAAAGCCTCCCCGGAGCAAACCTTCAACCTCGTTGAAACCCGGTGACCGCCAGTCAGTCCTAGTCTCCTCGCGAGCCGACTGCCAGTACTACTGCCACCGATACACCCAGCGAAGCAAGGATAACGCCCTCGCATCCAGCGAAGCTAAAGTCACGCTTTAGCAAAACCCGTGCTTTCTCACAACTTCCCAGTGATTGCTCTGCTTAGTCTACAACACTAAGTATCGATACGGTGAACGCGAAGAGATCACACCTAAAGTCCTTTCCCGAAAGGCAAGAGAAGAACCCTGTGACGAGGTTGGTGCTCTCCTAGTCAAGAAGAAGTCAGGTCAAGGGACTACCCTGACGACTGCACCCCACGGTGCTGGCACGCCTGCGCAATCACACGCTCAATAGAGACTCTTTGCACACCAGCTGGTTTTGGAGCCAAACACGGGCACTGATCAAGTGAAGCGAACGCTCGCAAGGAACATTATCACAAGAAGCAGAGCTCGCTGAGTGCACTTGGCCTAAGCCTCGCTAGCGAGGTTCGATCCGGCGAAGCACTTTGCAAGCTATGCACAGTCTGGCGAAGGCGATCTGAGGCCAGCGAGTGGTCTCCAATGGCCAATATACCAATCCCAGTGGCAGATGTCGAGGCACCCAAACCAAATTACAGGAGATGACGCATCCTGTCCAGGTTAGTCTTCTAGTGCTGCTGCGAAGATCAAGATTAATTTCTGGGCGATAGTCGTGGGTTTTTCTTCTGTGCTGATAAATTGATATTCTGTGGGCTTTTCTATTGAGTTCTCATCCAAAGTCTCAGAACATGAGATATGCATACAAGGTGTTTGATGGAATGCTTGAGAGAAACCTCCTGTGGAGATGACATGTGCAGACTTGGGAGGCAGTCCTAAATGGTCAAGTGCGACGAATAGAGGCTTCTGAGTATTTGCCTAGCGCACACTGGGGGGCATCAGGGGACTGGTACTTTCAAACTCTTCCTTGTGTGACAGTGTTCTGCAGTGTTCTCAATGCCAAAATTGACGTGATTAAGACTTTGAGTGTCTTGGTATAGCATAAGGCCAATCCCTTTGGTTTTAAATGAATTGTTCAAAAATTCTCAATCTTTGGAAGCCTACGTTTTGGTTCCGAGAAATATCAGAGTAGTTGGCAGCAGTAGAGTTATCTATTCAGAGAGTCTTGTGCAATAAGTGTGTCAGGAAGAACGAGCTTGGGGTTAAGATCACATGACTTCCGGAACTCCAAGAAGAGTCTGTTGAAACTCTATTGTTATCAAAGGCAAAGACAAGTTTAATCCCATGTATAGCAGCAGTTTCCTAGATTCTGGAACATGAAAGCTTGGTGATCTGGCAACTTACTGTCTTATGGGGCTTTGGTGCAAGATGAAAGAGTAGAGCAGCTAATTATACACATATTATCAATAGACATGATGGAGGACTGTTCTTGATATGGGTTCACATGGAGGAAACAAGTTGCAAATCCAACATTTCTTCTTGGTCAAAGGAGATTGGGGCATGTGTTTCACACTTTTGTGGCGTGATTTTAATGCAAACTTCACACTTTAAGACTTGTTTGGAGTGTTTAGTGTCACTGGGGCCAATACTTGTGGCCTTAAATCTTTTCCAAGCATTTTACTCATGGAGTCTGTTTTCTTGAGAGGGCAAACCAATTCCCAGTACACATTGATTTTGCAGAGGAGGATACTGCATAGCTCTAACCCTCTTACAGGTTTCAGAATGCAAAGACCAACTTGTGGCTTTTCGCTTGCATGTATATTGGAATACCTAGCTGAGCACTACATGTATGTTCGCCAGTCTAGTGGTTGAATGTTTTAAGCCATCAAGCTCTTTATATAAAGATTAAAGAAATAAAATTGCAGCAGAAGCAGAGAGAAGAGGGTTGGTGGAAAATTTCTATTTCCAAACTGTGGCATTCATAGAAAAAGAAATATTGATTTGTCTGCAAATTGGTTAGCTCGGCAGTATTTTCATGATTAATTCGATGTATGTTGGAAATTTTTGCCAGCCAGGCATGGTCATGATCTTTAATTGCCATGAAGAAAGGCTAGCAGGTTCTCTTCTTGGCCAGATCATGTGGCCACAAACTTATGGATACTACAACATGTTCTTAGCCAATATGGACAATATAGGCTTTCCTGATTAGCCTGATGATTTATATATATATATATATATATATAAAGTTTCTGCAGGGGCATGATGATGATGCCTGAGCCACATATTTATTCATGATTCACTCAGAGGCAGCGAAGGCATGATGCTTCTCATCGTTTTTGATAAGTTCATTTTAATCAATTCAAAGAGCATTTCTTGGTGCCTAGGCACATATACAAGTAGGAATATGGTATCAGCAATGTGAAATAGAAGAAATCCAAGAGATAGAACCAGCGAAGTGGTTTTGATGCACACATGGCCATACGTGCCCCTCTGCTTTGGCAGAAATATTAATTATAAATGATGTTAGGTTGGTTCAATTGTCAACACCTGCTGGCCTTATTCAACAAGGAGTACGCGGCCCCTTAATATGCAGCAAGTGAAAGCAAGAAGGAGCGAGCTGAGTGACACCCAATATCATGGAAAGATGTGATGTGGTTACAGGGAGAAAGTTCTTCTGCAATAATTTTGTGAAGCACTCTGCAAGAGTGCCACACGAGTTAGCAAACGTTCGCAGACGGACCCATTCTCATCGCGGCAAAGTGTCGCGAGCAGGTTGAAGTCGGTTATAAGCCAGTGAGGCTGGTGATTAAAAGTGTTCGCTATCAGCATATAATTGACGAGAGAGGCTATCCAACACGTGTACACAGATTATAGCTTTGATAGCCATGATGTAATTGGCACGTAATTGTTATACTTGCCTGGATTAGAAAGCATGCATGTCGCGGCCATCTATTTCACACTACGGTTTGCGAAGGGAACATTAGTTCGCCATGGGGTTTCGCCAAGCACTTTGAGTCCTGATCGCAACTGATCTAGCCGGTAAAGTGGCTCCCACATATACATTTGCGCGTATGGGCCAGGTATTTCAAAAAAAATTTGTGGCATTAGTTTAATGCCAAACTCTATAAGTTAAAGACTTGTTAAAGCGTCTTAATACCAACAAGGCCAATATCTGTGGCCTTTTATTATTGGAGGCATCCATTCTATCTTAACATATCAGACCAAGTCGGCCTAATTAGAGGCCTATATTTAATCGGTCAAGTGATTTTAAATTATCAATTATCAATAAAGCCAGTGCAAGTGGCTTTAATGCGACGCTATTGCAAGATTGGTGTTAACTCAAGACCTCTTCAATCAAGACGGGGAACTTTGACTTCGAGGTCTGGGGGGCAATGTTTGAACCCAAAATAACATTTTTTCCCGATAAGGGAGACTCGAAGAAAACCGGGCCAATTTCTGTGGCCCGACCTATTTATTTCCGATAGGTTCGGAATACATTGTTTAGAGGCCAAGTAAAGCCTATTTGGAGGCTACGCAATCTTGAAGCAAATCTGAATATTCCTTGATTTACTAGTAATTATCAATATATTTGATCATTATGGTGATTTGCTTGGCTACGAGGACGGAGCATATTTGACAAAAGATCTTGCATTAAGTACCAATATATGTGCAACTAAGGAGTATGCAATGGACGTGAACAGTTTGAGAAGGAGTCAACCACCTTAATTGCAATAATCAAGGAGTATATATAATTGCTAGGTGGTGGGCCAACTGAGGAATATATATATACATACATAATTGCACATGCATGGCAGATGGGTCAATTAAGGAGTCCCTGCGACGAGTGCTCGCGACGATATATATAATTAATGCTTATCCTACAGTTCGCTGAAGAGGAAGATTACGTCCAGAACTCCAAGAGGTAATTAACGTTGCCTAAAAGATTGCTATGACAGAGTCAATCTATTATTGCCCACGATAATATCAAAACTATTAAGAGTTTTGATTTGATTTAAGGCCAATAACTGTGGCCCAAAATATAGTATTTCATCCCTATTTGGAAAGTGAATCTGCGGCAGCCTATATATAGAGGCTAAAGATGATACAGAAAAAGGACCTCTCTCGAATCAATCAATCCCAGCGATTACAAAGCCTCCCCGGAGCAAACCTTCAACCTCGTTGAAACCCGGTGACCGCCAGTCAGTCCTAGTCTCCTCGTGAGCCGACTGTCAGCCTCACCAGATCAACCCGGCGACCGTACTTCCAGTCCCAGTCTCCTCGCGAGCCGACTGCCAGTACTACTGCCACCGATACACCCAGCGAAGCAAGGGTAACGCCCTCGCATCCAGCGAAGCTAAAGTCACGATTTAGCAAACCCGTGCTTTCTCACAACTTCCCAGTGATTGCTCTGCTTAGTCTACAACACTAAGTATCGATACGGTGAACGCGAAGAGATCACACCCAAAGTCCTTTCCCGAAAGGCAAGAGAAGAACCCTGTGACGAGGTTGGTGCTCTCCTCGTCCACAGCGCTTGAAGAAGAAGTCAGGTCAAGGGACTACCCCGACGACTGCACCCCACGGTGCTGGCACGCCTGCGCAATCACACGCTCAAAAGAGACTGTTTGCACACCAGCTGGTTTTGGAGCCAAACAGTATGCATACCAACTATTGAAAAGGTAATTCAGGACATCAAATTTTTAGGTCTATGCAAATGCATTAGCCCTTCTTTAATTTTTTTTTTTCTGGAATACCATCTTTTCTTCTCCCTCATATTCTTTTTTTTTTTTTGGTAAAGAGAGAGATAGAAGAGGAGGAATCCTCTCCATCACTCCATGAGATTAAAGGAAAAAAGAATACAAAGGAGGCGGACCAAAAACCAAAACCTCCCAATTCAAAAAACAAGCATAATGAAATTCTAGCTAGTTAATTAACGAAAACGAAACTGAGGAAGACCCAACCTATCATTCTCATGATTCTACAATGTGTTAATGTATGACATGCATACAATTGCCTTAAAAGTGGTAAAATGAGTCCTCAAAATAGTAATATTAGTACTCAAAGTGGTAACATGAGTCCTTAAAGTGATAAATTTTCTTAGTTACCACATGAGTCCTCAAAATAGTAATATTAGTCCTCAAAGTGGTAATATGAGTCCTTAAAGTGGTAAATTTTCTTAGTTTACCATATGAGTCCTCAAAATAGTAATATTAGTCCCCAAAGTTGTAACATGAGTCCCTAAAGTGGTAAAAATAGTTGATGCATGAGAAATGTTAACATACCGTAGCTTTACCCCTCATTCTCATAGTGCGAGAGGATAAAAGGAGGAGAATCCCACCACACCATGTCTTTTCTTCTCCCTCATATTCCATAATTCCATACATGTGTTCCTAGCTAGAGCTGATATTCATATTCAATCCGTTTAAAATTATGAAATCATCATGAACTTAGTAAATCTGTTATAATGAATTTATTAGTCTCCATTTGTTTGACGATCAATAAATGAAGTGGCTCATTTAACTCTATTATAACTGCATTATATTGGCCTATGTCAACCTGCTTTACCGCAAAGTAACCTGGAAAGATACAACATCGTAGTTTATTATGCAACAGAACTTGTGAAAAAAATTAATAACTAAATAAATATTGTAGGTTCTCTACGATCAATTTCAAACTTATGACTACATGTGTAGTGTCAAATCTATAGTTAGCATGTTGGAAGAAGGTAGGAAAAGGATGGGCCATCATACACAATAGTGAAAAGCCTAATGAAACTGAAATTATTATTATTATTATTTTTATTTATTATTTTTTTTAGATGAAAAAGTAAGGTTTTAAATATCTGCGATATTTCTTATATATCCCCCGATATCTCCTTTTTTTCGACGGACCGATATATTTTGGGGATTAAATATCTTATCATCTACCGTTTCTACAAAATTTCTCCGACATCATCAAATATCCCCGATATATTAGATATTTGCAATATATTCCCTATAAAGTGAAGAAATATCTGTAAACTTTGATATAAAAACAATAATAAAAAACTCAGTAATTCTCTAAATGAAAATTTGTGTGAAGAGAGATCTCCTCAAGGCAAATCTGAGTGAGGAGAAATCCCCTCAAGGTGAATCTAGGTGAGTAGAAAATCCCCTCAAGGTGAATCTAGGTGAGGAAAAAAATCCCCTCAAGGTGAATCTAGGTGAGGAGAAATATCCTCAAGGCGATTTTGGGTGAGAAGTAATTCTCTAAATGCAAATCTGTGTGAGGAGATATTTGGTACTATGTAGTCTATTACTATATCAGAAGTTGGAAAATCTTGTATACTGCTACTACAACATGAAGTTGTGGCTGCGAGATAGACAGGCAAAGAATAATGTAGTCAATGAAAACAACTATATAGATCTACTTCATGTTGCAAAGCGAGCTGCTTGATAATGGCATTGATCCACTTCATGATTGAATTATGCCTGCACACCTCGATGATGAAGCTGGAAGACCTCTTCCACAAGTTGTAGAAATTGCAACTAATGCTGGAATCATCGTAGAGAGAGTCTTATCTGAAAAAGTTGTTAAAAACTCAGAAGCTTTAGAGAAGTGCCTTTATTTCCCAATTGAAGTTTATTTGGGAGGAATTGGTGTTCAACAATGATGTCCTACCCTGCACATGTGGAGCTATAAAGAATCTCATGGAGGTCGAGCTAATTCAATCAGGTACAGAAAATGGTAAATTCTTTCATTCTTAACATTCTGCTCGCTCTTTATCACAACAATCTCAAGATTGGATTATTGATAGTGGTGCAACCGACCACATTGTGTCATCACCGACCAAACTTTTTAACAAATCATCGTCAAAATATTCTTTTGTCAACCAACCCAATGATTCTAGGGTAGGAATCACTTATGTTGGGTCAATAGAACTCAATTCGAATTTGTCTATTAACAATGGTCTTTGCATGCCTTCTTTCGAGTTAATTTACTTTTTGTTAGCAAATTAACTGGTCAACTCCGTTGTACTATCCTTTTTCATCCATATTTTTATGTCATACAGGATTTGGCAACGAAGAAGGTGATTGGCATAGGGAAGCATCACAATGGCTTGTACTACTTATCCGAAAACACTGCGGTCCAACCACCACCCCCAACACATAATATCTCTGTTACCCATGATTTGTGGCATCGTCATCTTGGTCATCTATCTACCGCACCATCCCAATTTTTGGAAAAATCAACATCTGGTATAACTTTTGACTTTAACTCTCATTGTGAAATGTGTTGACAGACCCGCTCCTGAATTCTAAGGTGGAATCCGAGGTGGATCTGTATAGACCAAGTTAGAGAAAGATTTTATTGCAAATTCGACATAACCTCCTCTAAAAATGAACTACCCAAGAACCTGTAAATCTAATAATACACTTCTGAAATCATAAATTTGTAATAACTTCCAATTAAGACCTCATGTCCTTCACAAAAACATCCACCACCAACCACAAGCAAGAGGTTCTAACCCAACAATTACATCGTAGGAATCCAACAGTCAATTTATGGTTACATCAAAGCATAAGTTACATGGTCTAATTAAGTAAAAAATATACACTACTACAAAAAGTTAATCACACAACACTAATCACACAACGGAACAGAAATCATCCGTTGTGTGTTTAAGTAAGTTTTATTGCACAACGGTACTTGTTATATTCTGTTGTGTGAATACCAACAAAGTGATAACTTTTTTTTATCAGAACTACATTGCACAACGGAATTAAGTAATGTCTGTCGTCTGAGTCTTAAAAAATTTAGCGCCTTATTTCCCTCAACTTTGGAGTCTTGGTTGCCTCTTGAAATCTGAAATTTGTGCTACTTGATACAACGGTGCTTTATATTTCCATTGTGTGATGAAAACGGATGCCAAATTTTGAGGAAGCTTGATTGAATGTCTTCCACAAGGTCATAGTGCAAGCTGTAGAAATTAGACAACAGAAGTTATACTTTTCTGTTGTGTGAAAGTGGGAACATATAGGCGGCAACATTTTGAGCCAAATTGTTGTATGCAGCAGATTTCCCTCCATGTTTTGACATTTTAATTTTATGTAGTGCACTCTTAAAACAGTTTGTTAGGTTTCTGTTATGTGAGCAACTTTAGAATTTGTTGAAGTTTAATTGTGCCTCCCACCCAGCCCAAGTCACATCGTGTCGAAAGAAAAATGAAACAAATTCTCTCGAGCTCTCAGAGTCGTGAAACCCGTCTCTCCCCCCTCCCCCTCCACGACTCTCTCAATCGTGAAACCCCTTTCCCCCCTCCACGAAACCCCTCTCTCTCAGTCTCTCGATCTCCTTGCTTCTATTCTTTATCCCCTAAAATCCAAATCCTCGTCAGCAATGGAAGAGATAGAGTGCCCTAGATCCACTTTCTCTCTCCTCCTCGCCTCCAAATCCAAATGCTCTTCTGCAATTGAAAGAGATGCAGAAGACTCTTTAGTTTCTCCGATTCTAGGGCTAGCTTCTCTGTTCGGCCGATCAAGCACTCACCGAAGCCTAGAACGAGTTGCGTGGACGTTAACCTAGCTCTGGAGATTCGAATTTCACGAGAATGTTCTTCTCCGGCGATTCGTCGAATCGGAAGCACGTGGATTTGGGGGAGCGGACTACTAAGGAGAGGGATAGGCAGAAGCTTCTGGGGCAAACGAGGTTAGAGGTTTAGGAAGAGAAGAAAATGACAGAGGCTGCTTGTTGTACGAATGTGATGAATAGAGGAATCAGAGCACTAGTGAAAGCCATTCACTCTACTCCCACGCAGTCCGTTCTCTATCTCTCCGGTGGAACCTCTCAGGTCTCTCTCTCTCTCTCTCTCTCTCTCTCTCTCTAATTAGCAATTCCTCCCATCTCTATTACCCCACTTACTTGGGTTTCAATTTGAGTAAAAGAAGAAGATGTTTGTGCGAGTGCTGAACCCTAATACGGAGGTGCTGAACAAATCGGCGGCCCTGCACATGAACATCAACGCCGCCAAGGGCTTGCAGGATGTGCTTAAAACCAACCTCGGCCCCAAAGGCACCATCAAAATGCTCGTCGGTGGCTCTGGAGACATCAAGCTCACTAAAGATGGCAACACTCTCCTCAATTCAAAGAAATGCAGATTCAAAACCCCACAGCAATTATGATTTCCAGGACAGCTGTTGCCCAAGATGACATAAGCGGGGATGGCACCACAGGATTCATTGGCGAGCTTATGAAACAATCCGAAAGATTCATTGATGAAGATTGGTTTGCCCATCCTATTACTTTTTATTTTTTGGAATTCTTATAAGCAGCCTTCAAATGTTATCAAGAATGTAATAAAAAACTAAAGGTTATTTTTTTTGTAATGAATCTGTTGTGTTTATAAAATTTATTTTCTTATGCTTGATTGGAACAGGAAGTTCTTTTGCTTCAAATGAGACGGCTATATAGAATTGAGCTTCTCAGCCATTTGGATGGATAAAATATCTATTTTTAGAATTCAATACATGTTTTATACGTATGTCCTATCAGTTTGTTAGAATTTTACAAGTTGAAGTTTATATTAGGAGTCTGCATGGTTGTATCACTAGTTTTATTGTTGTTACGATCTGGGAATGAGGCTGCTATTTCAGTTTTCTGTTATTAAGTGAGAAAAGAGGACACTTGTGCTTGGTGGACTGTTTTGTAGCCAAAAAAATGCTTGAAATGTGTTCATATCTTGTACGTTACTTCTTGTCTGACCTTGATAATAATGATTTTATTTTTGTTGCAGGGATGCATCCACGTGTCCTGGTTGATGGTTTTGAGATTGCCAAAACTGCAACACTTCAATTTATCGAGAAATTTAAAACTCCTGTGGTAATGGGCAGTGAGCCTGACAAAGAAATCCTAAAAATGGTAGCAAGGACAACTGTGCGAACAAAGGTATCTTGAATTATGCTTTTCCTTTTTCTTTTTGGTAGAAGGGGAAGGGGAGAATGAGGTTTACTCTTTGGTTTGAGTCCTGCTCAGCAAAGGAAATCTTTTCCTGTTATATATCATGCTAATATGAAAAATGCTTTTTTGCAGTTACATGAAGCATTGGCTGATCAATTGACTGACATAGTTGTAAATGCGGTGAGTAATTGTGGTTTATGCAAGAAGGCTTGAAATAATGTTTATTCCACATGTAATTCTAATTTTCAAGTTAAGTGGCTTACAGAATCTAGTATTTATTGTAGACCTCTTGCATCTTCATTTGTTACAAACTACAGTTTCATTATTGACAGGTTCTTTGCATCCGCATACCTGAGGAGGCAATTGATCTGTTTATGGTAGAGATTATGCACATGCGCCATAGATTTGATGCAGATACACGTTTGGTATGTTAATATCTTATATACTACTCAACCTTTAAGATTCTCTTTTGATCTTGATCACTTGATGAATATCATTGGATGTAGTTCCAATTCTTTTTATTATTTTTGTTTCTTCATTCCAAGATTCAATGATGGAATTGAAAATCATATTACTGCAGGCTAGATCAACTTTTGTTTTTGATTGCTGGGCTTGATATATGCTTTGTCGGTGCTTTGTATATGGGATAGAAGTTTCTGTTGTCATTCTACAGTTTCTCAATTAATCTATGTCTTATTCTAGGTTGAGGGTCTTGTCCTTGATCATGGTTCTAGGCATCCTGATATGAAGCGACGAGCAGAGAATTGTTACATCTTGACAGCCAATGTATCTCTGGAGTACGAGAAAAGGTAAATATGTAGAAATTGGGTTGTAAAGAAACCTGCGTAAATTTGGTGTTAATAATTTATCCAAATGTTTCTAAAATTGTGGAATCAGTATTTATATATGGAGCTCTTTATACTTTCTTCACAAACAAGTTATTTGTGAGCAAAAACCATTGTCTTAGGAGTATTTTGTTTTGCATTGTGCTTGGAATATGGCTTTCACTTTTTATTCTTAAAGCTTGTGAACAAGATAGCAGTCCTTTGTGCAGATATCATCTTCTGTTCTCATAGTCATGCATTCTGATCATTATGGAATTGATGGTTTTCTTCTCAGTGAAGTGAACTCTGGATTTTTCTATTCAAATGCGGAGCAGAGAGAAGCAATGGTTTTAACTTAAAGTCGTCAGGTTGACGAGAGAGTTAGAAAGATTATTGAGCTGAAAAATAAGGTAGAATGTTTTAATTGATACTGCATTTAAATTGTTGATGCAGCACACTAGCATTCCTGCACATGCTGAAATGATTCCTATACTTTGTGACTTGCAGGTTTGTTCTGGTAATGACAGTAATTTTGTCGTTATCAATCAGAAGGGAATTGATCCCCCATCTCTGGCAAGGGTAGGGGTAAGCATGAATCATTTATTTATTACCTTCTGTCAAATTTCTGAATCGGTTGTTTGACTACAAAATGCTTCACTTTGGTAAAGATCTGAGAGAGGCCTCCATAAATACATTTAAAAAAGAAAGATTAATCTGGAAATCTGCAACTTTATGGTTCTACATCTCGCCTTAAATGTTATGCGTCTGCAGGAAGCGTATTACAAACAAACAACTTGATTAGTCTCTATTGGCTCTAGTAAAATTTGTGCACTTGTATGAGAGAGTCAATACCCTACACCCCTCCCCCCCCCCCCCCCCCCAAAAGCATTTTAAGAATTTTCTGAATGTCACTGTGAATCTTAATCACAAAATATGACAAGATGAAAACCTAAAATGTTAGCTAGTTTTAGGAATACCCATCAGAATACTGTTTATAATTAAAGTCTGGTCATATTAGTTTTGTCAAGTTACGAATACAGCATAGCTGTATTGGTGTTTTGTTATGAACTAGCTATACTTTTGTACAGTGTAATTCTTTTGTTCAACCTTTTTCTAACCCCTGATTTTGTAGATTATTGCTCTGAGAAGAGCAAAGAGGAGAAATATGGAACGGTTGGTTTTGGCTTGTGGAGGGGAGGCAGTGAACTCTGTAGATGATTTAACTCCTGATTGCCTTGGCTGGGCTGGACTTGTATATGAGCACGTCCTTGGTGGAGAGAAGTACACATTTGTCGAAAATGTGAAGAACCCTCATTCTTGCACAATCTTAATCAAAGGTATTTAGTCAGTAGCTCCATGCAAATTGCAAAGTTCTATATACAATTTTGTTCTCTATCCATGTCTCGATATATATCTTGCATCCCTGTCATGGTAATGTGTACATGATACACATAATTTTAGTGCCATTGCCAAGTCATGTGGTAGTTTAATTCTTATTTTCACTTTTAATGGTGCAGGACCTAATGATCATACAATTGCCCAGATTAAGGATGCTGTTCTTATTTACTCTAATTAACGTTTTTCTGGTTTTCAACAGTCTTCAATTAGGACAGTGAAGACTGGGAAGGAAGACATTAGAGCCATAACAAGGATGCCCACTCTGCGGTAATGATCCAAAGCTCGAGAAGCCACGTAAATGAGTTTTGGACTGGGATCTTAGAGCTCGAGAAGCAAGTGCTATGGATTACCTCCTTTCAGCATATGAGCTACCAAGTTTGATTCATGTGTAGGTAGTAGCTAGGAAGGCTTGTTTGGTACATTATCTAATAACTTGAATGTTTGGAAGTTTGAAAAACTTATATGATATGGATTAGTGTGGGTTTATGTGGTAATATGGAGCATTATTTATGAAAAGATATTCCAGGTATGGAATACATAATGAACAAACAACAACTCAAAACAATGTTGTGAGAACCAAGCTCAGACAACAAACCTAATGTTGCTCACACAATGGATGATAAAAAGAATTTGTTGTGTGAACTAACAACCAACAACAAAAGAAAATAAACTTCTGTTGTGTGAGATTCATAACACACAACGGAAATAAAATCATCTCTGTTGTCTGAGTAACCAACAGACAAGGGAGATAATTTCACTTCGGTTGTGTGTTACTTACCTCAAACAACAAAGAATGAGTTATATTTGTTGTCTGTTATTAGTCTCAGACAACAAAGAATAAGTTATACCCGTTGTGTCTTATGAATCTCACACAACAAAGAATAAGTTATACCCGTTGTGTGTTATGAATCTCACACAACAAATAATAAGTTATACCTGTTGTGTGTTATGAATCTCACACAACAAAGAATAAGTTATACCCGTTGTGTGTTATGAATCTTACACAACAAAGAATAAGTTATATCTGTTGTGTGTTATGAATCTCACACAACAAAGAATAAGTTATACCCGTTGTGTGTTATGAATCTCACACAACAGAAAAATTTCTTTTTCTGTTGTCTGAATGACTGAGGCATCCCTGCGCATGCCATGGCAAGCACCTGCTGCGCAGAATTCACACAACAGAAAAATAACTATTCTGTTGAGCAAACTAATGTCAGACAACGGTGGAATTAGTGTGATTTTTCAATCACACAACACTCGCTTAGACCACGGTGAGCTTGGTCATCACACAACAGAAATCCACCGTCGTCTGATGGCCTTTTTGTAGTAGTGATAAGAGTAAGAAATGAAACAAATCCTACAAGTCGAGATAGATGACGGTGGATAAGGAGAATGCCTCAACGTGGTGTGGTCCGACCTCAACGAAATCTACTACCTGGGCAAAACGGAAATCCAAAGAGCCCGAGAAAAATATAGAAAATGTGAGACAAGCTCAGTGAGAGGACAAAAATAATTTAACATTTGAAACTACTTTTGATAAATCTTATTTTTCTTAAAATCATTTCTCTTTTGTAAACCTTTGGCATGCAATTAACCACTAATAGTAAAAAGACAAGTTTAGAGGTTATAAATCACGAATACATTCAAATACCAACTTATAGG
Source organism: Rosa lucieae (assembly GCA_024704745.1). Lineage (NCBI taxonomy): Eukaryota > Viridiplantae > Streptophyta > Magnoliopsida > Rosales > Rosaceae > Rosa > Rosa lucieae. Next base: position 20,209 of record JANPXK010000569.1, read on the forward strand.
ATAAATTTGTAACAAAATAAGCACATTTCTCGTAAGAAAACTGGAAGTAATAACTGGGGAGTAAACTTGATATTCGCTTGCAAAAGGTAACTCAGTCCAAAAGCATTTCGTATAACTTCCAAAACTAAAAAGTATTACCAAATTTGTACCCAAAAACTGGTCATACACCTACAATGATCTAAATCAAAATAGGCAGAGCGTGGCAGACAACTAGTCATGCACCCATGTTGGCGACCTCAACATGAGCAGAGCGGGGGAGGGGGTGGAAGAACTGGTCGTACACCTGTGCGCTTCAGGCAGAGTGAGGGGAACTGGTCATACACTTGTGCATTCGCCAGTACACAAGCAGAGTGTGAGGGTATACGTGCACGTAACCGGAAAATTGATGAAGTATCGATGTATCTTGCTGGGGTTGGGTACTCGTAAGGTAAGTTGAAATCCAATTTACTTTGCCAAAATAGAAGGTTTTTTCTTTTTGTACACATAACAAAATTCGAAACTTCAAATCTAATAGACCATTTGAAATATTTCTTTCTTTCCCAAATATAAGTAATTTACTTCAAAACATAAATTATAAAATTGCATAATGACCATAACAATTAATTACGAGAAATCACAATAAACTTCTTGAATAATAAATAGATAATTAGGAAATCAAATATCAAAGAATCGAAGTAAGCATTGCATGCATTCTTTAAAACAAACTCCAACTCACAATGAAGGGTGACTAGGTGAGTCCCATCTCAGGAATGTCCTCGGAAGCTTGCTCAACCGGATTACCTAGCCAATAATAATTTAAAATAAATTAAGCTCAATCCCAAAAAACTAAGAAAAGAACGTGAATGCATCCTAGGAATCGTTGTCCTCTCATCGATGTAAAGCCATCCAAGTCTTCCTATCATCAATAATCATCTTAAGTCTCTTCCACTAGCTTCCCTCCAACTCCAACACCTCCAAAAATAATTTTCCCAATACCAAATTCTAATTTATCATCCAAAATTCAAAAATGTCAATTGGGCTAGTACTAACACATCCTAGGAAGCATAATAACTCTAAAAAACACTCAAATGGCCATAAAAGGCGGCGGAGTTGCGGTAGCTCATGATGGCCGAAATTTAAATTTCCAAAATCCACAATATCTATATATATATATATATATATCTATGCAATACTAACTCAAAAGAAAGCCCATGAGGTAAGGAACAACTTTATATTGCCTTGGGGTTTCTCTAAAATATCGACGGTTTGGTCGGTAATCGGAAATTTAGCCGGAAAATATCAAAATTTCTCTCCTTCGATTCATTTCACAAAAGTGAAAATAAATTATGAAACTAGTATAGATAGAAAACCCATGAGGAGAGCAAGAGATTAGAACCAAGTTCGGCGCCAGTGAAGTTTTCTTTGGTGGCGGCAAGGGGAGCATGACCTCTCTCTCTCTCTCTCTCCCCTTCTATTTTTCATGTGAAAAAGAGCTTTTGGGGGGAGGGGGATCTGATCTAATTAAGTTAGGGTGAGGCAAAATGACTAAAATGCCCCTCACACGAAAAATACTCATAACTTTCTAGTTACGACTTCGTTTAACGAACCATTTGCGCCTACACTCTCTATTATAGTGCTCTATTTTTCCATGCTAAGAAAATAATTTTTGAAACTCCATTAAAATAATTTCCTATTAGGAAGGCAAATTTAACGATATGATGAATTGAAATATCTAAATACAATGCAAATAAGTTAAGCGATAGTATTTCCAGGTACGGGGTGTTACATGTGTCCCATGGCTAAACAACTCTGTTATCCTTTCCTTTAAGTTCTATTTCAACAAGAGCACCTTTCGATTTGATACATTGTGATATCTGGGGTCCACATTGAGAGCCTTCTCACACTGGTGCTCGTTTTTTTTTAACCATTGTTGATGATTTTTCACGATACACTTGGATTCACCTCATGCATTTTAAATATGAAACCCAAGGGTTGTTAAAAACCTTCATTTCGTTTGTCAAAACTCAATTTCAGGTAATGTCAAACATGTTCGTTCTGAATGGTGCTAAGTTCATTTCTATGTGTTTATTTTTCAATGATTCGGGAATTCTTTTTCAACATTCTTGCACCTCAACGCCCCAACAAAATGGTGTTGTTGAACGCAAACATCGTCATCTTCTAAATGTTGCCCGTGCTTTGTTCTTCCAGGCACATCTCCCTATAACTTTTTGGGGAGAGTGTGTCCAAACAGCTGCACATATTATTAATCGTTTGCCCACATTACTTCTTTCAAAACGTTTACCTTTTGAAGTACTTTACCAAAAAGTACCTGAGTACCAACATTTTCGTGTATTTGGTTATTTACGTTATGCCACTAACCCTAAACCTTCTCAAAAGTTTGATTCACGAGCCAGAAAATGTATTTTTGTGGGCTATCCTTGGGTTCAAAAAGCTTATTGGTTGTATGATTTAACATCTAAAATAATTTTCTATAGTCATGATGTTGTTTTTCATGAAAATTTGCTTCCCTATTCCACCATGCCACACGACCTACGCAATGATGCAACGTTACCGTTACCTGTACTTGATGTCTCTCTACTATCTCCTACCATCACTCTACCTCCATCTACAAATCCTCCTACCACTACTTTAATTGCAGATCCTCCAACTATCACTTCACCCACAGATCCTTCAACTACAAATCCTCCTACTATCACTCTGCCTCCACCTACAAATACACCTACAATCACTCTAAATGAATCCCTTCCCAATGCGCATCTATCCTTCCTCCAAATGAACCTTTGGACCCATCACCACCTTCTTTTGAAGTTGTACCCCGCCGTAGTACCCGCGAGTCTCAGCCATCAGTACTCCTCCGTGATTTTCATTACTCACAAGTTATTTTTGATGCTCCTAGGTTAACATCATCTTCGGGGTCATGTATCGTTATCCTTTATCCCATTTTATTTCATATGCTGCTTTATCTCCATCTCACTGTTCCTTTGTTGCTAGTATTTCTAGTCTAACCTTTTCTTAAGCTGAGCTTGATCCTAATTGGAGGAAAGCTATGCAAGTAGAACTTTTGCCCCTTGAACATAACAAAATTTGGACACTTTCCTCTTTGTCCCTGAGGAAGAATGCAATTGGTTGCAAGTGGGTGTACAAAATTAAATACAACTCTGATGGCTCCATTGAACGCTACAAAACTCGTTTAGTTGCCAAAGGGTATACTCAGAGGGAAGGACTAGATTATAAAGAGACATTTGCTCCTGTTGCCAAACTTGTTACTGTCAGTTGCCTCTTAACTATTGCCTCCATTCGCAATTGGCTATTGCCCAACTCCATGGTGACTTGGTTGAAGAACATGGTCCCACCTCCAGGCCTACGTCGACATGGGGAGAACATGGTGTGTCGACTTAACAATTCTTTATATAGGTTGAAACAGGAATCTCGCAATTGGTTTTCAAAATTTGTACGTGCCTTACAAAATGCAAGGCTTCAACAATCAAGGGCAGATTATTCATAATTCACTCGTTACATGAAAATTCATTTACAGTGTTTTTGATTTATGTTGCCGACATAATCATTATAGGGAATGATGAATCTGTCATCCATAATCTCAAAAGCTTCCTGGTAACAACTTTCGCATCAAAGGCCTTGGAAATTTAAAATATTTTCTTGGTGTGGAAGTTGCTCGTTCCAAGAAAGGCATTGCTATCTCCCAAAGAAAATGTACTCTTGATCTTCTTGCTGATGCTGTTTTTACTTGGTGCATGTCCAGCAAAATTTCCTATGGACCAAAACTTGAAATTGACAGCAAAAATGGAGGGATTCTCAAAGACCCCTCACGATATAGGAGGTTGGTTGGTCGTCTCATTTATCTCACAGTCACAAAGCCCGACTTCACGTATTCAATTCATATCCTCAGTTAGTTCATGCATCAACCTAAGAAAACCCTATTTTGAGGCAGCACCACAAGTTTTAAAATATTTATAAGGCACACCAGGTCAGGGTTTATTATTTCCACACTACTACAAAAATTGAATTAGACGACACCTCTCAGACGACTCATTATAGTTTTCTGTTGTCTAATTGATTTTTATTTTTTTGGACGTTGTTTTTTAAAAATCCGTCTTCTGATATGGAATTAGGAATTAGTTCAGAAGACATATAAGGACAGAACCGTTGTATGACCCTAAAAAAATCTAGCACCAAGTTTCCCACCTAAATTTTCCCCAACATGTATTAGTCAGACGACGATAAACAATAAACCTGTGTTGTAATAAATATGTCTGACCGAAAGGAGGGAAATTTTCCCTCCACCATCTTTCTCCAACTCCTTAAGGAGGGAAGTCCAATTAATAGGAGACGAGCCTCAAATTTAAATGGCTGCATTCTGACCACGTTCTTACATAAATCTGTTGTGTGATTCCTCGTCCAAATTCATAGGGCCTCACAAGTCCGGCTGAAACCCTAACACTTGGTGCAAAAAACATAATAAAAATAAGTAAATAGCAAAACCAAACATAACAATAGCAAAACCCTCTTTCGACAGCTAGCCCTTGCTCTATGTGACTCATCTCACTGTCGACAGACCCAAAACAAAACCTCTCTTGTGCGGTTGCCTCATTTTGACAGACCTAAACCAAAACCAGAATCCTCACTCTCCCATACCCTCATTCTTCTCTCTATCTCAACATACCCAAACCAAAA
>JANPXK010000570.1:0-14455 GCA_024704745.1 Rosa lucieae
TGAATTAAAAAAAAGATCAAGTTGAAAACATAACCAAAGAGAGCGTAGCTTAGCGGAAGTCGAAATGGATGGAATTGAAATGGGTCTTCTCCCTATTGTTCTTCACCTCTCACCCTCTCTGTTTACTCTGTACTTCTCCGGAGCAAAGACGCAAAGCCTCTGAATATCACCTCTCTCTCGATCGTCTTGAACTCTCTATGCTCTCTGTTCGTGCAGCAAAAGAAACAGCCACGCGGAGTCCCACAGGAGACGAACACCTGTCTGAGGTACTCAAGTAAAAGGAAGAGAATGGAAGGGCAAAAGAGTCACGGCACTGTATTACTGTTCATCACTGTTCATTAAACAGTGACAATCCCATTTTACTTTTGTATATTTATAATTACAGATACGAGCATATTTATGAGATTTGTTATTTTTGTTCTTTAATTATTTTGGAGAGCATGTTAATATTTTCTTCAATTTAATAATTGTCTCAGATTCTTAAGTGCCACTATATTTAAACGATTTAAAATTTGTAACCCTAAACTCTCTCTCGAGAAAGTCTCCAACCGCCTTGTCATAGAGGGCTTCCAAGTTTTGCTCATCCGGCGATAGTGGCACTTGTGCCGTTGCTTACTACTGGACGGGGTGTGGGCATCCATGGCTGGTCTCTCCAGAGGCTTGGTTCAAGTATGATTGAGGCTTCTCTATGGATGGATCGTTTGAGATCAGCGATGGTGGGCGTGATCTGGTTCACTCCGAGGTGAGGTGGCACCACTGTTAGACGCCAGGGCGGCTTGAAGACAAATCCCGGTTCTGGTTTTCTGGTTTGTCTGCTTGTCCGAGTTAGTGGTGCCTAAGGCGCGGTGCGATGAGGTAGAGGTGTCCATCATTGGTGGTGTGTAGCGTGCGTTCATGGGATGAGAAAATTGGGCTAGGGTTGGGCTTTAGCAGCCGGCCCAATTTTCCTTTTGTCTTTTGTTTTTGGTTTTTTTTTTGGTGATTTTTACTTTTGTCTTTTGGGTTCTTCAAATAGTTAGTTTTTTTACTTTCCAATAATTCCCTATTTGTTTTGGGAACTATGCACTTCGGTGTTTGTAGTTGCCTATTTACTATGAGTTTTTCATAGGTATAGACTCGCTTTTCAATGAACAATAAGTTTTGAATATAGTTGGTCTATTCTATGTATCACTGTGGTTTTTTACCACGAAGTCTTGTTATGTCCATTGTGAGACAGCGGGTGGGTATGTAATCGTCATCTTGGCATGAGTTTTCATTAATGAAATTATCATTAACTCAAAAAAAAAAAAAAAAATACGTGCCTCTACATTTTCAACTTTTACTATTTGATTTCTGTTAAAGGAAAAACACATTAAAGTGATTGACGGAGAGGAAATCAAGCAATTAGCAATTACCATCAATCAGCATGGATTACGGACCAATCAGTAGTTAATGTCATCATTGTAATTGTTCTTTCCATTGTAATTCTCTCCATATATAAAAGGGTTATGAAATGAAATGAGTAGACAAAATTCCCATTGTCATTTTACTTTAACACGTTATCAGCACGCTCAGAGCAAATAGCCGAGAAAAAAAAACCCTAGAAGAAAAAATATTTTCTTCTTTTCCTGCAGCCACCATATTACAAAAAAAAAAAAAAAAAAAAAAGATCTCCAGGTCCCAATCAACCTCTCCGCACAGGCCTCCTCCCTGCCAGCCTCCAGCCCTGCGCACATCGTCACCCAACGTCTGCAACAGATCGGCCTCACCGACACAGCTCCTGTAGACTGGCCTCGTCCAACCTTAGACTTCTCGCCCACACAGACGCTCGCCTATGCCCAGCCGCCTCCCGCTCTGCACGGCCGAGCCAACTCCAGCCCTGCACCACCGGAGTACGCACGACCCAGCAAGCAAGCATCCAGTCGAACCCGACCTCGGCGTAGTAAATTCGGCTAAGTCCTAGTGCTCCAGACCTCTTAGTTGGCGCTTCCCCTGTCAGCCGGCCTCTATCACCACAACCACCCATCACTGGCAAACCAGGAGGAAGAAGAAGAGAGGAAAGAAACGTGAAAAAAAAAGGGACCCCGCCCAGAAAAAAAAAAGATAGAAGAAAAAAAAGAAAAAAAAAACAGTGTGACCCGGCCCATCTAAAAAAAAAAAAAAGAATTAGGCCTGCGGCCCAAAATATTAAAAAAAAAAAAAGAGAAGCAAAGAAAAAAAAAGGGGCCCTGAGGCCCACAGAAAAAAAGTGAGAAAAAAGGCCCAAAGAAAAGAAAAAAAAAACATAAAACAAAGAAAAGAAAAAAAACAAGAACAAGGCCTGTGGCCCATTGCTGAAATGAAAGAGGAAGCGGCCTAGTTTTTCTCAAGCCCTAAAACATCGCTACGCACGCCTGCATCAACACGCGCGTGCGCTAGAATTGTTTTGTTTTCTAGAAATCAAGTATGTTTTCTTTTGACTTTATGATTTTAATCCAGCATGGAATCAATGTTTTATTTATGTTTTCTATTTTTAAGCATATGCTTTATACTTCATTGTTCATGCTTTTATTATATTTTGTTATTAAGCATGTTTAGTTAAGATAATTCTAATCATTTTCAGCATGGCTTGTTATTTATATAATTATGTTTAAGCATGCTTTATATTTTACTGTTTATATTTTGTTATATATTATTTAGGGTAAATTTCACAAACAGTACACCAAGTAAATGCCACTAATAATTCTTATACACAAAGTTTCAAACCAAACATTTTGGTACACAAAATCTGAAACTCGACCCACTATCAGTACATGACTTCAATTTTTGACACCAAAATGTCCATTATGCCCTCAGTTCTTTTTTTTTTTTTTTTAAATTTTCCTTCGTTTTATCTCTTTCTTCTTCCTTCTTCCGGGCTCACTCCCTCGCTTCCAACACCGCCTTCCTCACCTCGCATAACAGAAAAAAAAATGACTCGAGTCATTTATAAACAACGGGAAAAAAAATAACAGAAAAAAAAATTTATTAAAAAAAAAAGAACTGAGGGCATAATGGACATTTTAGTGTCAAAAATTGACGTCATGTACTGATAGTGGGTCGAGTTTCAGATTTCGTGTACCAAAATGTTTGGTTTGAAACTTTGTGTATAAAAATTATTAGTGGTCTTTACTTGGTGTACTGTTTGCGAAATTTTCCCTATTATTTATGAAATTTTGAGCATGTTTTGTGATTTTTATTTACGCTTATATAAATTATGTCTACGCATGCTTTGTATTGTGCTATTGTTTACATTTTATTTTATGCATGATATATTCACTACTACAAAAAGTGCATCACACAACACCCATCAGACAAGAGAATAAAAGTTTACTGTCGTCTGATAACGTGAACTTCATTGTACAACGCTATTAATTAAGTTCTGTTGTGGGAATGCTACGAAATTTAGAACTTTTTCTTCAGAGTTCTATCACACAACACAATTAAGATAGTTCTGTTGTATAAATGACACAAAACTTTGTGGCAGATATCCCGCCATCATTGAACTCAAAATTCCCTCCGAAGGCAAGTTCACCAATTTTATCACACAACAGAATTATGTATGTTCTGTTGTGAGAATGTTGCAAGCTACAACAGTCTAGTTACTTCCGTTGTATGACAATTTGACAATTTCTATTAGGTGTACCTAGTGCAAGATGCAAAATCTTGTACAACAGGTATTGTCATTCTGTTGTCTGAATGAGGAACATAGGCGGCAACAATGTTTTCATTTTGGCTCAAATCGATTTGAATTCCTCCCATCAAACCTAAGCAGGCGGTAAACTTCCCTCCCTCCTCTAGCACATATCTTTTGATATACACTCTCCTACAACAGTTTTTCAATTATCTGTTGTGGGAGACATGCCACCAAGTGACCAAACCATACATCCGAAAGAAAAAGAAGAAGAGAGACCTAAACCTATTCTTTCCCCTCTCTCTCTCTCGGTAAAAACTCTAAGCCCAAGCCTCCCTCGACAAAAGCTATTCTCAGTCCCAGACTCCCAACTCCTTTGTTTCTCCCCCGAAATCCAAGTTGTCTTCATCACTGTCCTTTGTTGCTTCTGTTCTTTCTCCCCTGAAATCCAAATCCACTTCGGCGACGGAGGAGATAAAGTGCCCCAGATCTACTTTCTCTCTCCTTCTCGTCTTCAAACTAGAGTTAATTAAAGAGATGCAGAAGACGAAGGTGCGCGAGACAGTGAAGGTGAACGTATTGTGCTGCATCGAAGAGGCGGCGCTGTGCTGGGCTGCATCGCCATCGTCTTCACTGACAAGCTCTCTCTCTTCTCTCTCTTCTCTCGCTGTGCTGTGATTCGCCCAAATGGCCTCCTTTATCTCCCTCATCATCCGCTTCGAACCGGGGCGACTCCTCACCTGAGGACGTTACCGTTTTGTCCTCCACTAGGGCTTTTGCGCAGGATGCCTACCCAAGGTATTTAAATAAATAAATAAATATTACAAATGGTATCAGAGCGGTGGTTAGAGTATGTTGAATTTCATGATCTCAGATTCATAGTAATAGTTGTTATTGAATTTGATGAACCTGTGATGTTTCTTAAGTTCATATTTGGCATTTGTCAATGGTATGATTTTGTATGGATTGATAAACATGTTGTCTGTTTAAATTCGTAATCTGCACGAGGGATTTGAGTTGCATGATTATTATAAATGTTGACATAATTGAATAAGCTCAGTTTGACATGATAGAAACTCTTGTTGATTATGAATTCAGTTTTATTTTTAGTTCATTATTGTCTCCATAATACAATAGAGTTCTTCTTTAGTTGTATAGTTCCTTAAGTGAGTTCTACCTAGCTCCTTGAATTTATTTTGAGGTTTGATGTGGCAGGCGAGCTTGAAAGGACTGTCCGAAGCAGCTTCTTATATTGATATTGCTGTTCATTTAAGCCTTCTCTCTGGGGTGAGGGTTTAGTGTTTAGCTTCTGTTATTTTCGTTTATTGTAAACGTTTCTCTTAGTTGATTAGGTTCAATTTTGGGATTAGTTAGTGTCTAGTTAGGTTTAATTCAATTCTTAGGGTTCAATTGGGCTTATCTTCGGTTCAAATTGTTTGAGATTTCTGGTGTTGCTGCTAGGCAGCTTCTTGTTTGAGATTTCTGGTGCTTTTGCTTAATAATATTGCAGTGCTTTGGCTCTTCAATTTTGCTTAATGGTACTCCAAGAAGCATCTCTCAGGCTCTGAACTTTCCCCTTTTCTTTTATTTTATCCTCCTCTTCTTCCCTAAAGTCTTATTTATCATCATGATTATCAATCTAGGATTCAAACTGTATCAGTGCACTTGCAGCAATGTAAAATGTGAATCAAATCTCATTGCTGGAACATCTAGTCATTGCTTAGAGTAAAGAAGTTAAAAAATTTGACTATTACAGGGCATGTTAACTTAGACTTTCAATGCCTGGTAGTGCTTTGTTCAAGATACATTACATTTACGAGCAGTGATATGCTCAAGTTTAATTTCTGGGGTTGGCACATTAGTTGGTGCCTAGTTTATGTGAGGTTTATTCATTATTGGCTCCTTTAACTTCCAAGGATATTTCTAGTAATCTGAATCAATGTTGTTTTGTTTCTCTAGGTTAGGGAAACCATTTACACCCGGACAATCTGCCGAAGATGACAAAGGCTGAGCAACCTTCCAAAAGTCTCTGGAAAGTATCCATTAATCTTGTATCATAGGTTTTAGATGTTCAAAGAAGTAAGTCGTCAAGTTCTAACAGTAGTTATATCTTAGAAGTTATTTTGCCCATTCTTTTTTCCATGTTCATTTCAGTTTCAGTAATAAGCTCTGCTTACTGCAATGCAAAGGTTGGTTCTATATACTATATACTTTGAGATTTCCTTACCAAGCTAAGCTTAAACTCTGATCTTATACCTCTGTTTGAGAAGCCATCAACCGTAAGTGATACTAATCACAGTACAGGATTTCTTTTGATACTGAAGAAATATGCAGAGGTGAGTTTCAGTGGTACAGAACATAAACTTTTGACTTTTACAAGCACAATAAAGATGATCATGATCACTACATTTTGTTGTCATATGCTGCATTTTTTTTTTTTGAGAAGAGGTGTTGATATCATACAATGGGAGTTGTTTGATTTTCAATGTTCTCAACCATATTTGTTGGTGCTGCAGTTGCTTTTACTTTTCATAATTGGTGCTGCAGTTCCTCATTTTAATTTTCTGTGAAAAATGCATTTCGGTATTTATTGGACCAAGTGATTACGTACGCAGGTGAGGCATGCATAAGGGATTCACATTGTGGAAGGAGAAAAGTACCATTCGGCTTACATGTCTTATGATCTTTTTTATGCACATTTTACCCCTCTTGGCTGGCAACAGGTACTCAATAACTAATGAAAATGTCTAGTATAACAGTGTGATATTATGTTTTAACTATTGTGGAACTTTGGGTTCCTTTGGTAAATGTCAGCTGCACTAATTTAATCACATTGTACAATCCATACTATATTCCTTTTGAACATGCTGTAAGTTTTATTATTTTGTAATTGAAATTGGACTATGAGAGCTATGTCATCAAAATCCAAACAATAGCATAAGTGAGGATTAAGGCCTTTTTACATTTTCTGTTGTTAGATAACATTGGATTGTAATGTACAATTGATTAGGAACAGATATTGTGTATTGATATGATAAATTCTGGTTAGAATACAAATTCTTGTATTTTGGACAGCAGCTACAACATGGATGTGATATTAGCATGTAGGAATTACTGGAAGGGAAAGGGCATTAAACTGATGTTACTTATGTTAGGCTTTTGTTCATGTAACTAGAGGGAGAGGTTGTAATTGCAATTGAGAAAGGAAATACGATGTGTTATTGTGTAGTACAGTGACCCAAGAATAGTACTTCATTTTCATTTATAAGTTCAGTCACAAAATGATCATCAATTGTGTTAAGGGTCGTATTGCGGGAATTTTAGGTTACAGTAGTACTTCATTTTCATTTAATGAAGCTCAGGTGGCTGCAAATGAGAAAGGATAAATTAGTAGAAAATTTTTGGAACCTCTCTAAGGCCTTGTAGGAGTCTGACTATTGCTGTGATCTCATCATTTAAGAAGAGCATGTGATGGCTTCTGTTGATGGGGAGTCCATCTGAATTCTTGAACTGGACTGAGTCAATTTTGAAGGGGTCGCCTGAGCATCAGGCCTTGTAGTTGGAGCCTCTGGACAGTAATCCACATCGATATGACACCTTAGCGTTCGTAGGGTTGGGATGGCTGCTGTCGTAGTTCTTATGTTTATAATTTGAGGGTTGAATATGAACTTTTGGGTATAAAATTGCAGGGGAGGCCCCATAGAATTTCTTTTAGGAATAGCAAATTTCTCTTTCTTTTCCTGGCTGGGAAAAAATAATGATTTCAACTTTTCTGTAATTAGTACACAAATGGTATGTTTTCTACTTGTGATACTTGTGGAGGTTTGCTAACCCGTTTCTCTTCACTCCGCAGTGGCACAACTCACAACTAAGATCAAACATCTGTCTTCAGTTTTACACAAAAAGGTAACAACCATTGATTTGCTTAAAATTTTGATTCATACGTAAAATAATATGTTTAGCATCTGATTCAGTAACAAGCTTCTGTCTCAGTAAAAACTCATATTTCTTTTGTAGGATAAGCATTCACTTAAGGGTCTTCAAGCAATGGTGCAAAGGAGAAAGAAGCTATTAAAGTATCTTCGAAGAACTGACTGGGACTCTTACTGCCTTGTTCTCTCCAAACTTGGTCTCCGGGACACGCCAGATGTCAAACAAGAGTACAAGAAACATTACAAGAATTAAAGCATTTGATTTTCTCTTTGTTTCTTCAGTTGTATCAGCTTTTGCTTTCTTTCATGCAGCATATGTGCATGTTTTTGGAACTTGCATGTTGTATTAGCTTTTGCTTTCTTTTAATGTAATTAGCTAGAATGCCTTCTTCTTTGGTTTTATGGAATGGATGGATATATGAAAGCTATCTCTTTTGGTACATTAGATTGTTGAATTAGAGTATTTGAATGCCTAAATCTTATATATTGTGCATTATTTTTGTGGAAATATTTCAGGTAAAGAATTGAAAATAATCAAACAACAGTCGATTACATTACGTTGTAAGAATATGTATATATCGTTAATCACACGACAAAATCAATTTTAATCACACAACGGTACCAATCAAATTTTGTTGTCTCATTAAAAATCACACAACAGAACAAATACATATCAGTTGTCCAATGTTAAATCACATAACGGTATATAAATAAAATGTTGTATGACTTGTGAAGAATTCAACACTGAGCCTCACACATACAACAGTTACTTATGATACCTGTTGTGTGAAGGAACAACCAACAACAGTCGCTATATTTTTCTGTTGTATGATAAGTTAACCAACAACAGAGTGTACATACTTCTGTTGTCTGAGTGTTATTTTTCTGTTGTGTGAGAAGTTAACCAACAACAGCGTGTACTTACTTCTGTTGTCTGATCACCATCGAAAATGCGCCGCATCCAATTTCTGGCATTGGCATGCGCAGAATTGGTGCAACGGTTTTAAGCAGTACGTTGTGTCTATGATGTTCAGATAACGGTGTTTCACCGTTGTGTGAGTGTGCTTATCACACAACATCGAGATAGACGACAGACATGGTGAACATCACACAACAGATTTCCACCGTTATGTGATGCAGTTTTTGTAGTAGTGATTCTTGCTATTATTATGTGTAGTATATAATTTGTTGTATATTTATGAAATTTGAGCATGCTATGTAGTTGATTTCTTATATATGCTATGTTTAAATGTGTTATGCTTATTTTAGAATGCAACATATATAATCCGCTTTGCCATGATAATGAAAATTCATGAGCATTATACATACATACTTATCGTGATAATGCATTTTCACGTAGCATTGAAAAAAAATGTGACCATTACGAATCTAGGTCTTGAAATCTAATTCACATTTTTGGAAAATAATTTACGTGGATGTCTTTATGACTGCGTAATTTATATATTCTCTCTTGTTTTATGTAGATGACTGATCCAACTCGACCTGAGTTTGACATCTTGGACTCAGAATGACTTGAGTACCATCGTTGGGATTCCGATGTAGAAACTACCTTTGTATCAAAAGACTACACTACCACCATTACCAACCCCAAAGATGATGAACTATCTAATAAGGTGAAAGCAGATGCCTTACTGTTTCTGAGGCGACATATTGATCCCAGCCTACGCTGGGAGTACCTTCAGTTGAAGACACCCAAAGAACTGTGGGATGCCCTTAAGGGACGTTTTGGGAACATTCACGATACTTTGCTCCCAGGACTGGCTGTTCAGTGGAATGGAATCCGCTTGCTTGACTATAAAAGGGTCAATGACTTCAACAAGGACATGTTGCGCTTAAAGGCATGTCTTAATTTCTGTGGAAGGGAAATCACAGAAGATGATATGATCTACAAGACTCTTACCACCTTTCCTACTTCAGCATTTATACTAGCGAACCAGTATAAGTTGGAGTATGACAACAAAAGAATCACAACTTTCAATAAGTTAATAAGTCTACTGCAAGTGGCTGAGAGACATAATGAGGTTCTCTTGAATAATAATGCCAGGCCCACTGGGACAAAGAAAATTCCTGAGGCTAATTATGGAAAAATGAAAGGTGGAAATAACTCCAATGCAAGGGGGTTTAGACATGCTGATCCCTACCCACGTGGCAACAATGCACCACGTGGAAAGGGACATGGGGATCGTGGAAACAAGATGCAAAAGGAAAGAGTTGACAATGAACCATGCTATAGGTGTGGATTCATTGGGCATTGGTACAAGAACTGCCAAGCAAACAATAGAGTAGTAGCCAATTACAAGAGGTATAGAGAGTCTAAAGAACAAGAGGCTCACTATATGGAAGAAGGAGGTCATGACCTAGACGTCAACCTAACAATTGCAGACTTCAATGGCAAAGAGGAACTTGCTAAGTCAATGGATGCTCTCAATCTTGACTGATCTGCTTTATTTTCCAAAAACAGTTGTGAAGGCATAGTGCCTCACTTTTAATTAGACTATTATTTGGTCTTAAAGAATGGTTTGATGAATTAGATTTCTGAACAAAGACCTTGATTTGATTATCGTTGGCTTATTAATAAATTTCAAATTTTATTCTGAAGCACTGAATTTATTCAAATTTATTTTCTATACACATATTTACATGGTTCGAAATAGCACTATAAAGATGTAAAGTAATACATCTAGAAAAAAGAAATATTATTAGATTGAAAAGATTATCATTCTACTAAAATAGACATACTCTAAAGAATATGAGATATATTTAATGTCACAGACGCTCTGTATGCACCAAGAGCTAATCGAACCTTGTTAAGTATCAAAGATATTCGTGCCAATGGTTATCATGTAAAAACACACTGTGAGAATGAAACTGAATACCTTTATATTACCTCTAATGAATGTGGAATGAAACACATTTTAGAGAAACTTATGAGTCAATCTAGTGGACTGTACCTCACTACGATTCAGATCATTAAATCATATGCTGTCACCAACAATGAAATGTGGGACACTGACTCATACAGGCTTTGGCATGACCGCTTAGGGCACCCCGGTCGTGACATGATGATCTGTATTTTAAAGAACTCATATGGACATCCCTTCTTTCGAGTGAAAAATTAAATGGGAGAAAAATCCTTCACACTGCAAGGTGTCGGTTCTAGTACTACTCAAATGCAGTCATTGCATTCTGAAGTACCAGAAGCACTACCTCCCTCCCATTATGCCTCATTGACTATTTCAAAGGCACATCACTTGTTTTGCAAAGCCTGCTCTTTAGCAAAAACAGGATTGAGACCTTCCTATGTTAAAGATATAAAATAAAACATTCCATTCTTACAAAGGATACAAGGAGATATCTGTGGACCTATCCATCCAGAATGCAGACCATTCAAGTACTTTTTGGTTCTGGTGGATGATTTGACACACTGGTCACATGTCGTTTTATTGTCCACAAGAAATGTTGCAAAACTCCTAGCACAAATTATACGCTTAAGGGCTCACCACCTTGATAACCCTATCAAGTCTATAAGACTTGATAACGCTGGAGAGTTTACATCAAAAGCATTTGATGCATATTGCATGTCTATTGGGATCGACGTAGAGCATCCTGTACCCCATATGCATACACAAAATGGTCTAGCAGAAGCCACCATCGAAAGGCTACAGATGGTGGCCAGGGCATTGGTTATGCGCACCAACTTGCCTATATCTGCATAGGGTTATGCAATATTACACGCAGCTTTACTTATTCATTTCAGACCCACAACTAGCCAACCATTTTTTGCGTACCAGTTGGTAACTGGATATGAGCCTGACATTTTCAGACTTATGCATATTTGGTTGAGCAGTATATGTGCCTACTGCGCCCCCACAGCTCACCAAAATGGGTCCTAAGAGACAATTAAGTACTTATGTTGGTTACGAATCCCCAACAATTATCCGCTATTTGGAACCCTTGACAGGCGATCTCTTTACCGCTAGATTTGCGGATTGTCACTTTGATGAGACAGTCTTCCCGTCGTTAGAGGGAGATAGGAAAAAGGATTTTCCAAGGGAATGACAGGAATTGTCGTGGTTTGTCCCCACTCTGTCTCATTTTGATCCTCGCACTTCACAAAGTGAAAGTGAAGTGAAAAGAATAATCGATCTTCAGAATGTAGCAGATTCGATGCCTGATGCGTTTACTGATATCGCAAAAGTGATATGATCACACATACCAGCTGCAAATGTGCCTGCAAGGTTAGAAGTCCCCAACAAGGGGCACGGTGCCGCAGATAGAAGCACTGCAACCGCACTTAGTGAAGATGTAGTTGAGGCAGTGGCTCCCCAAGGAAGAGGGGGAGGACACTTGGTTCGATTGACACTCACCCAAGGAAGAAGAGGGCGAGTAAGGCACAAACCAATCATCAATGTATAGAATCCCTCTCATGAGATTACCTATGATTATAGTTATGTCCATGAATCAATACTGGAGGACGCTCCGATGTTTAAAATGATTCCAGAGAACAAAGAAATCTCAAAGGATTATGAAAGTGCGTATGAGTTGATAGAAAGATCTTCCATACACATTGATGATATATACTATTGCTCAAGGAATCATAGAGCACGATGATATCGAACCACGCTCTGTTGCAGAATGTCAACAAAGAGCAAATTGGCCTAAACGGAAAGAAGCAATCCAGGTAGAATTAGATTCTCTGACAAAGAGACAGGTATTTGGTCAGGTAGTGCTAACCCCACCGAGTGTAAAGCCTGTAGGACATAAATGAGTCTTTGTCAAAAAGCGAAATGAGAAGAATGAAGTCCTGAGGTACAAGGCTCACCTTGTGGCGCAAGGTTTCTCACAACGCCCTGGAATTGACTACGAGGAGACATATTCTCCCGTAATGGACGTTATAACCTTCCGCTACTTAGTTAGCTTAGTAGTTTCCAAATGACTGGAAATGCAGCTGATAGATGTGGTTACTGCATGGGGATCTAGATTCAGAGATATATATGAAAGTGCCTGATGGCCTTACATTACCTAAGTCAAGTGACTATAAACCACGGAGTGCGTTTGCAATTAGGTTGAAATGCTCACTTTACGGATTGAAACAATCCTGGAGGATGTGGTATACCCGTCTAAGTGACTACTTGATTGGGAAGGGATATAAGAACGATGAATTATGCCCCTGCGTATTCATAAAGAAAACAAGTTCCGGATTTACAATTGTAGCTATACATGTCGATGATATGAACATAATAGGTACTCTTGATGAAATAAGAGAAACCGCGAGCTACTTGAAACCTGAATTTGAGATGAAGGATCTTAGGAAAACTCAATTATGTCTAGGCCTGGAACTAGAACACCGAGTTTATGGAATACTATTCCACCAGTCTGCGTATGTCCAAAACTCAGGCCATTTAACATGGATAAAGCGCATCCTGCTAGCACTCCCATGATCAGTCGAAGCTTGGATGCAAAGAAAGATCCATTTCGTCCAAAGGAAGATGACGAAGAGGTGTTAGGAGCTGAAATTCCCTATCTAAGTGCAATAGGCGCATTATTGTACTTAGCCCAATGTACTCGACCAGACATTGCATTCTCAGTGAACTTGTTAGCTAGATTTAGCTCAGCGCCAACGCAGCGTCACTGGAATGGTATCAAGAACATTTTCCGATACCTAAAAGAAACCATTGACTTGGGACTGTTTTTTCCCTACAGAGACACAAGAGGGACCGCAGATGGAACTGCAATCCCTAAAGGAAATGTTGATGGCAAAAGTGCTACTCACTACACCTAAACGCCAAGTAAAGTTTTGGTTGGTTTTGCTGATACTGGGTACCTCTCTGACCCACATAAAGATCGTTCCCAAACTGGTTATGTATTTACCATTGGGAACACGGCGATATCTTGGAGATCAACCAAGCAAACTCTTGTGGCTGCCTCCTCGAACCACTTAGAGATCATTGCTCCACATGGGGCGGTTCGTGAGTGTGTATGGTTAAGAGCTATCATCACACATATTCGAGGGACTAGTGATTTGAGCTCTACCACTGAAGAGCCTACTTGCATTTATGAAGATAATGCAACTTGCATCGAACAGATGAAGCTAGGATATATCAAGGGTGATAATACAAAACACATATCACCAAAGTTTTTCTACAATCAGCAACAACAGGTCCTCCTCAAGATTCAAGTGAATCAAGTAAGGTCTGAGGAGAATGTGGCAGATTTGTTCACTAAATCACTGCCTAAGGACACATTTGAGAAACATGTGAAAAGCATAGGAATGTGAAGACTTTCCAAGCTCCCTTGATTAATGTAAGTATCAGGGGGAGGTGTAGACGTCAGGGGGAGTCTAACACACACATGTCATACTCAAATGTAAAAGGTGCGTTGTGCTCTTTTCCTTCGACCAAGGTGTATTTTTTGTCCCACAGGGTTTTTATTGTTACTTGGCAAGGTTTTTAGTGAGGCAACAACTCATGCGCCATTTCATCTTTGACTTGGCACAAGGTAGAGTGTTAAAGGAAAAACACATTATGTGCCTTCGTCAAAGTGATTGACGGAGAGGAAATCAAGTAATTAGCAATTACCATCAATCAGTAGTTAATGTCATCATTGTAATTGTTCTTTCCATTGTAATTCTCTCCCTATATAAAGGGGTTATGAAATGAAATGAGTAGACAAAATTCCCATTGTCATTTTACTTTAACAATTTCTAAATTTCAAGAGCGATATAATGTTTTATTTTATTTTCATTCATTTAAAAAATTCACTTAATTTGTTATCCGTAATATAAATACATTTAAACAATTCTTTGTCCATTCAACAAATAATACATATTTAACACTAGCTAAAAAATACTTCTTTTTTTTTTTTGGTCAAA